>CAUJRU010001631.1:0-128913 GCA_963277665.1 Viscum album
TACCTCAAGTTTGAGTAGTCTGAGGATGGGAACCAAATGATTTCCAATGCAAATAGAGTATGTGTGATCTTCTCCTCTGCTGAATCGGTTGAATGCTCGAGGGTTCCACATGATTGGATTTTTTATTTTTCCCCAAAAGTTGTTCCTCCCACTAGTGAGTTCTTTTTCTATGAGGAAGCATTAGCTAAACTGAAAAGGAATGTAATTCCTAGGAAATTGATTTCTACAGAAATGTTTGGAGAAGAAAATATTCATTCCAAGTTTATGCAACATGTGTTATGTCCCAGGAGAGGGTACTTTGCAACTTTAAAGTATCGGGATGTCTTTATCTTTTATCTCATAAATCATGAATAGAAGATCAACTTATGTCGTCTATTGATGATTCACCTAGAAGATATGACCATGCCCAGTTCCAAATATGATGCCCTATTCCATGCTAATCTGATATCCCATATGTTGAAAGTGAAAGGAGTTGCTAGAGATATGGATGAAACTATTGTTGTGCAATATAACCATTTCATTACCAAAGTTATATGTAAGATGCTGAAGATTAACAGGAATCCATGGCTTAGGAGATGGGTGAATGATAAGGCTATATTCTATAAAGAGTTTAATCATGTGACTTATCCTAATAGGCCTAAAAATAAAAGAGACCCTAGTCTTAATCCTGATGAAGTAGAGCCTGCTTATTCAGATGAAGAAGAAGATGAAGTTTATGTTGTGTAAGAAATAGAAGATTCTCTTATAGATGGAAGGAGTGACCCTGGCCTTCCCTCCAATACTCATGTGAATACTGTATCCTTTGGTGAGCCTATCCCACCAAAGATATTTCCTATAAGGGAGGCTATCCTAAGGGAAAGTGATAAGGAAACCGGTGAAGAAGAAGGGGCTGAAATTGTCTTAAGGGAAGTTAGAGATACCTCATATGAGGATGAGGAATTTGAATCAAGTCATGCTAACTTTGAGACAGCTGCTAATGAAAATTAAGAGGAATGTCTAAGTCTTAGTCTTTTAATAGGACATACAAAAAGGGTAGAATGTAGAGATGACGAATTTGCTGATTTAGTCAAAGATGGACTTGTTCTGGAAGTTATTGAAGATTCTATGGAGGACGTGGCAGTGAACCTTCCTATTGATGAAGTTGACCAAGGAGGATAGATAGAGATAGATATGGTTGTTCAATAGAATATTCCATGTTAGGGGTAGGTACCTATTGCTAAAGGACCAATTGTAGTTTCTCAAGACATAGAGGACTGGACAAAAGCTCTTAGCATTGTGGTTTTATGCCTAGATTATGGACTCTGAAGATGACCAGCCTATCAGAATCCCTACAATTCCTACTCTCTCAAAAACAACGATTGTGCAGCCAGTGGTTTTTTTACCTCAAGACTATGTAAAGAGGGATGAATTAGATTCATTAAAATCAGAACTAAAGAGGTATATTGATGAACAAAACACTGAGATAGCTAGAAAAGTATCTCACAATCAAGAACTCATGACATCTGCAGTGGAAAATATAGTCTCTACCTCTCACTCATCTATGTTACATGAGGACAAGGAATGTCAGAATCTGGTAGGAGATTTGGAAGAGTCTATGAAATCAATAAAATATTATATTACCAGCTTAAATGCATATATGACTTCAAGAGCTTAGGTGGAAAGAGATCTTAGATATGTTAAAAGTGAGGTTCAGCAAACGGTCACAGAGTTTGAGGATTTTATGAAGTCTATGAAAACACATGTTAATGGTCAAGATGATGATGTAAAAAGGATGATCAATGGGCTAACCAAATCATTTAAGGAAACTGTGGATTTCTCTATGACACCCTTAGGTGCATCTTCTTCCTCCTCAGCCTCTCCCCAAATTGACAATGAAGCTTTCAGAACTATTATTAGAGAATGAGTGGAAAATTTCTCTAGTGAAAATACCTCAGACTCTCATGTCATTTCCATCACTAGGGAAATTCATAACCTTGTAGGAAATTATTTAAGGGAAGCTACACAAGATCAAGAGGTGATAAACGATCAAGTTGACTTCTATTACAAACGATTTAACACTAAGAATCAAATGGAAGGCCACATCAATTTTATGTTGGAGAACATAATGATTCCACCTGTCACTCAAGAATTTAAAGATCATGTGATCAAGCTTCATGAGATGACTCTTGATTTTGAAAAATTCATGTCGAATAAGGATGAATTTATTTATACTATGGAGAGAGGCGGCGTCATCATTATGGAATTTAGGAATCTACTCTTGCCTTTCCTCCATGTCGAATGCACTTCCATCAATGTTCCTCCAACTTTTCTTGCTTCTTTAGTTGCCTCAGGTTCCACCAGTATGGCTCCATTGAAGACTCATACCTAGGCCATTAGATTTTTTACCCCAATGATTCCTTAGATATCTACTCACTATAGGTCTACTGATGCCTCGGTGGCTTCTCTTTCTATTCTACGTACTTCCATCCCTCGACCTATCCCTCCACCTTCAGAACCTTCCACCTCAGCTTCCAAGTCCAAATCTCCAATGGACATCTTTGATGTGGATTGAGTATGGATTATCTAAACTAATAGGGATTGGGGTATCTCTTTTTCTATATTGTACTCTTATTGTATTAATAAAAACCCTCTCTTTCCACTATTTTTTTCTGTACAAGTTTTTTAATCACAAAGGGGGAGAAGATATTAAAGGGGGAGAAAACAAGGAGAAATATGGAGAAAATATGGAGAAAATATTTAAAACATGAATTATCTCTGGGAAAGAAGTGTTTATATGTGTTTTTATATGTTCTGATCAAAATTTAGTGTTCTCAATAATATTTTTTTATTCTCACATCACTGAAAACATTAACAAATATGTTATACCTTGATCCAAAACTCTTAATTCTAAAGAATCAATGAAATAATTTGTGATTATCAAAACAGGGGGATTGTTGGACTCACCTGTTTTCATATTCCAAATCATTTTTTCCTAAACCCAAATATTTTTTTCATTTAAGTGAGAACCATATTTTATTTCTATGCTAATTATGTTTCTTTAAAGTTACCTATTTCTATTGAGTAAAATTCAAATACTCTTAATCTCACTACTTGATTGGTTAAGCATACAGTGCAAAATTAATCAAAGTACAAAGGCCATCGGTATAATGGTCACTAATAAAAAGGTCACTTATTCAATGGTAACCACTACAAATGTCACCAATACAAAGGTCCCCAATATAAAGGTCACAAATGAAAAGGTCAGCGATACAAATTTCACTGATACAAAGTTCACTGATACAAGGTTACTGATACATGGTCACCGTTACAAGGTCACTGATGCAAGCCTACTATTGAAGGTCACCACTAAAGGTCACTGATGGAAGGTTACATTTGTAGGTTGATGATGTTCACCTGATATTGAAGCCTACCGATGTGAAGGCTACCATTACCAGTATACTGATTCCCTTACTTTGTCAAATTTATGATATTTTTATAAAGGCGATATTTTCTAAATTTAATGCTAATGACATAATTAATATTTTTTGTAGTGATATATGGAGACCATATCTTTATAGTAAGAGGTACGATAAAGATTTCACGTTTTGTACATTCTCCTATTGTCAAACCACAAATATGAAAGTAAAATAATGAAGAAAATAAAGATATATATTGAGCCACAAAGAAAAAAATGAAGTGAATTTCACAAGTCGAATGATTAAGGAAGAAACTAATGAAGAACAAAGAAGAACCTTTTTCGAGCACCTTCGATATGAACCCCTGAAACTACAAGAATATTATTTTCGGAAAAATAACATGAGGCCACCTTCTGTGTTTCATAAACATTCAATCAACTCAAGAAGCAAAACACTCAATTTCTGAAATCTAGTACCTGGATTTGTGAAACTCTATTTTGAATAAAACTTCCATAGATAGAATCAAGATTCATATTCTTCAAGGAGTAAATTGCTGAACTACAAAAACATAGAGCCTTCTAAACTCTATCGTATCATAATTACTCAATTGTGATTCTTTCTTTATTTTACATTAACGAGAAGTGTGTCTTTGTGCTTCAGACTCTGTCTCCTATGCTAGAACTGGAGGATATTGAATATCCGTACATCAAAACTCACTTAAATTTTTTCCCACGTAAAATTGTGGAAGAGATCAGGTGTGGTCTATGTTTTATATCATTCCCATAAAGAAAAGTGGTAGAGGGTGTGAACCCTCAACAGTTTGTGAAAACTATTGTAAACCTAAATAAAGGTTGTGTATCAAGTTTATTTATTCAAAATTCTTGGTGGAAGGTTATCACCAAGTGGAGAGGACTGGGTCTCAACTTGATACTAAACATATTGTTTATATTGTTGTGTTTTTCCTCGTTCACTATGTTTTATTTTATTCGCTGCTTGTATTTTCCAAAGACAGAAAACAGTTTTTACATTCACTTTGATAGTTAGTTTGGGTTAGTGTGTATATATGCTTAATTCAGTAAACCAATTTTAAATTTTGAATTAGTGATTGCGTTGGTTAAACTGGGGACTAATCAACCATACAGAAAATTGTTGAGTAATTAAATATTTATATCTCTACTGACTTAATTGACTCGCCTGTTTTGAATTTGGGGATTCTTATCATAATGTTATTAATAAAAAATTTAATTTGAACTCAATTCACCCCCCCCCCTCTTGATTATCCACTATAACCAATATTGAGTATCATATGAAGGTTTAGTCACTTTTTATACTTCCTGAACTGTTGTGAAATCTGTTAAATTCTTTTTAACTATAAATTTAGTTGTATCTTTATGATCTTAAAATTTTTGTCATATATTAATTTTTAGTTCATTAAATTCTAAGTTACATGGAATAAATTGTTTAGGGTGATGATACATACACGCCACCTTTCTATAAATGTAATAACTATGCTCAGTGGAAATTAAAAGTGAAAATCTATCTAGAGTGCATGGGACCTGAAATCTGGGACACCATTGAAGAACAAACAGCTACTGCCTGCTACTGCTAGGGATACATGGTCTCAGTTGTCTAAAGTCACAAATAATAATAAATTTAAAGCAAATAATGTCATGTACTATTCTCTAGGTGTTAATGAATTCAATAGAATATCTGGTGGTAAAGCTGCATATGAAATTTGGGATACTTTAGCTATTTCTCATAAGAGAACAACCAATGTTAAATAAATGAGATTAAATACATACACTATTAAATAGGATAATTTTAAAATGAAATATGATGAACCTATCCCTAAAATATATCATTGGTTCAACGAAATAGTGAACACCGCGAGTCTTCTTGGAAGACCAGTGGACAACAAGGACCAAATCATGGGAATTCTTTGATGCCAACCTAACAGATAGAGGGGAACTTATATTTCTATTCAAGAATCTTGTCACATAAGTAAGCTACTATTAAAGGAACTAATTGTAAAGTTTATGATGAATGAATAAGTGCTTAAGGTGAATCAATAAGTAGACGAATAACTAAAGAAGAAGTCAGTGGCATTCAAGAATACTACCTCAAAGAGGAAAGACAAAGAAAAAGTTCATGTTCCTGTAGATAATTCCACAAGTTATGACTCATACTCTGACCGTGATGATAAGATGGCTCATCTGGAAAGAAGGTTCAAAAAGTAATACTGAAATAAGACATATTTTAGGAAGTCAAACTACAAGGGAAAGTATGATAGTAAAGGACATTAGAAGAAAGACAGAAAATAGAATGACAACTCAAATGCAATAATCTACTATGAGTGCAAACGAAAAAGGTCATGTGATGGCAGACTTCACCAAGCTAAAATTTAAGAAGAAATATGTTGATAATGGAAAGGGAAATAAAAAGGCTATGAAAGATACTTGGAGTGCTTCAGAATATATCTCCAGTGGATTTGAAGCTTCTGTTAGTGAACATAACAATCATGCCAACTTATGTTTCATTAAGAAACATCTAATGTAAAACTTAATTCTCATATACATAATGCCTATTATTCTGGGAATAAGAGTGAATCTCATATTGGTGAATATATGACTAAAGCTGAATTATTTTAATACTATGAAATGCTTGAATAAATATTTAATGAGATCAAGGAAAAATATAAATCATTAAAGAGACATCATGCATTAAAGTAAAATTATAAGTCAAATCTAGATATTGAAAAATTGAAATTATCCCAGCTGTTAAAAGAAAACACTCATCTTAAATTATCAAATGATTAATTATAGAGAGACCATGAGGATTTTACTCCCATTAGAGATACCTTGACTCAGTTTCTAGGAAAAAAGATTGCCCCAAAATATACAACTAGTCTAGGATATGAACCAAGACATAGAAGGATCATTAAAACAAAATTTATTTCAAAATTTAGACAATTAATAGCTTGTTTATGTTATATTCCATTTCTTAAAAAACAATTTTATAATGGACCAAACAATGTTTTTATGTCTCAAAATATATCTATTGATTATAAGAAATCTGTGAGAAAAGTATGGGTTCCCGAAGTTTTACTTACTAACGTCTCTGGACCCACGAAAATCTGGGTACCAAAGTTACGCTGCACTTAATCTGTTTTGATGGAAAATTGTCTAAAGAGTTCCTATAAGACCTTGTGGTACATCGACAGTGGATGTTCAAGACAAATGGCGTGAGATTATTCTTGCTTCAAGATCCTAATCAAAGTTGATGGTGGACATGTAATATTTTGTCATAATACTAAAGGAAGATCATTCCCTTAAGCCAGATTGGTAACCTTAATGCTGTATTAATTTCAAACGTACTTTTTTATGGGTAAAAATACAATCTATTGAGTATCTCTTAGTTTTTTATGATGGTTTTAATTTCATGTTTGAATATAATACATGTAATTTTTTTAAATCTAAAAATGATTTAATATTCACATATCATAGAAATGAGAATGTATATGTTGTTGATTTAGATTCTTTATCTAAGAAAAAATTTTCTTGTTCAAATGATTTTCATAAGTAATCTTGGTTGTGGCACAGAAGACTAGGACACTGCATTGTGCACTCACTTAGTAAACTGACTAGGAAATGTTTAGTTAGAGACATACCTAAATTGGAATTTCCTATTAACAAAGTGTTTAATCATTGTAAAAATGGAAATCAACACAAAGTTTCTTTCAAACTAAAGAAATAATTATCTACTTCTCAATCGCTTGAGTGGGTTCACATGGAATTGTTTGGACCATCAAGAGTTTCAAGTTTAAATGTGATGAACTGGGTTTATTTTTGTAACACCCCAGGATTTCATAGTGTGTTATTTCTTAAAAATAATTCAATAACTTGCACTACACGCAAAACCAAGTTCAATCACAGCATGACGTACAAAAAAAGCCATTAAAAGAGGTCATGAATAGTATTAACAACATTTTGAACTTTATATAATCCTTATAATTTTAGAATCCCTATTATGAGTTTCTTAGTCATAATGCAAGAACAGATTCATTTTCAGTATTGCACTTTTATCAACTTTAATAGTGAAACCTTTTTTAAATAAAATATTTTAAACTATCTGAATAAATTGGGACATCAAAAAAAAATTTAGATGAAACATCCCAAGCTTCCACGGTACGCTTTCCTTTGAATAAAATAGTAGCGTGTGTTGTATGCAACCTTGAGTTTTAACACACGCCACAACCAATCAAACTAGCCGTTATGAATAGTAATACCTAAATTTTGAAATTATATATATTTTATTTTTTAAAATGGACTTCATTTTTGGATTCGGAATATCGAATTTAGCCTAAGGTGAAATTTTGGTACTTTTCGGATAACTTTCATATTTTGATGAATAGTGAAAATTACTAAATTTTAATTAAAAACAACTTTTTTAATAAAAATAATTAATAGTGATAAATTATGAATTTTAGTAGTTTTAAAGTATATTTAGAATATATTTTTACCATTTAATATAATTTTGGTCATTGGACATAATTTTACAATTAAATCGAACATAAACAAGTGTCAATCTTTTGATAGTTATTATCTCTTAAAAACACGCTTTTTGTTTTGACAGCGGGAATTAATTTTAAATTAATTTCTTCCACTTCTGTGTTTTGAATTTAGAAAAATGGATTCCATATTTGGAATCAGGATGTCCAAATTGTGTAAATAGGTAAATTTTATTTTTAAACATTTTGAATAATTACTGTGGTAAATATTTTATTTACCGTGGTTAAAGGTAAATCCGGTAAATAAGGGTTAACAAATAATATTATAGTAATACAAAATTACACTAAAACGTGTCTTAAACTTATTGGTGGACACATACCCGACCATGAGCATCCTTGGGTCAATTTGGGGACCCCTTGGAGCCACTTGTATGTGGTAGGGACACTTTATATTAATAAAGTTAAAATAAAAATAAAAATGGCATAAGCTTACATCTTTTAGAAGAACAATTTTTACATAGGGTTATACATGTTGGATTTTCGATTATAAATATTCATTAGAAAGATAAAAAGATTTCCTACATAATGATATTTTATTTATAATTTTTAGACATCAAAAAAGTTAAATTATTAATGACACAATAGTGATGCAATGTTTACCTTATTAATAAATCATTTAAATAAATAAGATTATAATGATTAAAATATTATCTAAAACCTGTCCAATTCTTATTGGTTGATGTTATTTAGAATATGAGTCGTCTTATCTTCGAACTCAATGATTTTTGGGCCATTATAAACCGAATATAATTATATTATAAAGTAATACTTTCACGCTTTCCTAAAGAGCCCCTCCTCTCCCTTATAAAAGGAGACCACTTCTACTCATTCCTCACACCTCTAAAGACACTTGGCTCGTCCAAACTCTGACCAACTAAGCTCCCCACATCCCTATCCTCCTCCTTGAAGCTTCCCCTTAGGCAGAAAGCATTTCAAGAAGTCCTTTGGTTCCAACCAAAGTGAGTTACCTAAATTAAAGGTAACGATTTCTCTTAATTTATTTTCATTTATTTTGCTTCTCCAACCCCCAAACTCTTTTTATTTCCTTTCTTTTGTAACAACACCAGTATCCTCAATATACTAGGATGTTGTTATAAGAAGTATTCAAACTACACATACACACAACTCCATCTAATGGATGATGAACATAATGTTTCTGTGGATGGCAAACTAACGCCTCACGAAACGATGATTGTTCAAATACATCTTACCGCCTCTCATGGTGGCCATTATGATGGCACTGTAATTAAATATGATATTAATGATATATATTTTATATATAAGCTTATGTAATTCCATTTTATTTCATACCATTATGTTGTATATACATACGATAATTTCATTTGAGGAAGTGCGGACTACCGCCCCCTTAAAATGATATGACTCGTTCATACCACACATGGAACGTATAAAGGATGGTGTTAATGAAACTAAAGTAACATATATAAAATATTATATTATACTGTAATAGTAATATACCTAAGTATCATTTGGATTCAATTCTTTTAAAATAAAAATTAAATGGAAGTTGCGTTCGTGCGTACGTACGGACTACCGTCTCCTCGAACGCGATGAGATTCATCCTCCATCGTATCCATTCAAGTATAATTATCATTTGATGATTTAAAAATGATGTTTAAGGACTTGATACCATTCTGGATTTGAATAATATACAACCTATCCTTTACAAACATGTCTTACGTAACAAAACATACAAAAGAAAACAAGTAAGTTAACACCCGAAACAACGATAATACTAAGATATTATTATCAAATCAATATTAAAAGATCATATATGATATCATATTAATATATATGATTCTTGTATAATTTAATAACAATTATTTCACCATTATACAGGAGGTTAACCTACCCCAAACAAGGAAAAGTACAAGGTAATGGATTTTCTTATCTCACTTTCAATTCCGTGAGATTTCCATTGTTCGCCACTAAATTATTGAAAGTGGTGTATTGTGTACTGCCATTTGATATATATTATCATGATTCTATTTATATTCATGTTATTCTGTAAATGATTTGGTGGTTATTAACTTTTGGCCATACGACTCAGTTGATTAACGTGGTAAGGGGTTTTCATCTCACTCCTTATTCTCATGAGATTCATGACATATTGCCACCATTACCTTTTGTGTGGTGTATGTACTGCCCATAATTATATTCTTTGTGTAATACACTCTAATTTATTTGTACTTACATATTCATTGTATGATACCTCTTTCATGGGTTGTATGTTTCATAAGTTACCAAACTGGTAAGGGTTATTTTACAATCTCTTCATTATCTGAGGTTGTTTATACGTAATAATCTACTGGGATCTCGTTATCATCCACATCGATGTTTCTTCAAAATGTATTTCAAAACATTTTTAATATTTAAAAGAATATGGGTTAAAGTCATTTATACCCTTGTTTGACTTTTTATAAGAGGTTTATAAGGGAATCTTTCCGTCGTTTTCCAAACAAGGTGCTTTTTAACCTTTTCGGCAGAATTAAGATAAGAATGTTTTTTTAACTTATACGGAGGGTGCGGTTATTTTCCGCCGTTATAAAATCGTCAAAGCTTCCCTTAAAAGCTTATAATATTATTTTCAAAGAAAATGTTTGATTTTATATGGATCTTAAATGATTTCAAAATAAAAGGAGATATTCCTTTAAAAAGAATTTTGATTTCATCTATGTCAACATCCTTTGATGGGTTTTAAGATTATTTGATGTTGATTTATTATGATACAAAACTTCTATATTGTTTTGAAGGTTTTGTGATATGTTTGACTGTGGATGTGCTATTTTTATACCATTGATAGTTTATGGTGAAAGTATTGACATTTCGTATGCTAGTTCCAATAAGAATGTTTATGTTATATTTCAATCTTTACTTCATATGAATGTGTTGGACAAGTATGTTCCAAGTTGGGGACTGGTTAAAGTAAGCCCTCCAGGTTGGGGACTGGTAAAAGTAAGCCCTCCAGGTTGGGGACTGGTAAAAGTAATCCCTCCAGGTTAGGGACTGGTAAAAGTAAGCTCTCCGGGTTGGTGTCCGGTTATTAGAGGCACTCCGGGTTGGTGTCCGGTTATTAGAGGCACTCCGGGTAGGTTTCCGGTTATTAGAGGCACTCCGGGTTGGGTTCCGGTTACAGTTAGCCCCAAGGTCTTGGGATGAGGCCTTGAAAAGTAATTAATGTTTATCATTATGCATTCCAACATTATGAAAGTGGTTATTGATTTTGCATGTGATTATTTGATTAGTAGAATATCCATGTCAACAAGTAAATGGAATTATTTCATTTTACTTTTGCCATACTATGTTGAAGTTCAAGTTTAAAAGGCTTTTGTTTTAGTAATTCATTGCCTTAAATGTTTATGCTTATTTTTGAATGTTCCGCTATATTGTTATCCTTACTGGGCATTTGAGCTCACCCCTTTTCTATGTTTTATTTTTCCCAGGATGTGAAGATGTAAGTTATGAATGAACTGCAGGGATATTATGAGGGGATTATATTGTGGACTGTGGAAACATTATGTTGTTGTAGTAGTTTGTCATTTTATGATATAATGTAAAACTTATGAATATATCTAGTGTTTCCAAGGCTACTAAACCAATCGTTCTTTCGAGATTTGATCTTTCTTGTGATCATGCCAATGTTATGTAATAATGCAACGACTCTGGGTAACTGGGGTCGGGGCGTTACAGTTGGTATCAGAGGAAGTTTAGTAAAAACCTTGGAAACTAGATTTAGATAAACTCTGATTAGAGCACGTAGACCTAAGATGAACTTTCAGGATTAGTATAGAAGAACTTCCTAGAATTTTGGTATCGTAGAGATTTTGTGAGTTTTCCGAGCAATACATCCCTGTCTGGATATGAGCAGGTAGAGGCGGCTCTGGCACAGATGTACCTAGGGGTAAAACCCGAAAACACCGCTTTGAGCTAGACTCGAACGGGAACTGGTGCACGACAACAGGCCTTGCTGCACTCTTGGTTACGACACTCCCGGGGGATATTCTTTGGATAACTCTCATTTTCTTACAAATCATTATGAAGGGTTTATGAGTATATACTTCCTCAAAGAAAACATTTTTATGATTATGGATTATATCCATAAATAGTTCAATTTATGTTAAGTGTTTTATAAGTATGGGATTATGTATTTTGATTCATAAACTGATCTAGTTTATGCCATTGTTTAGAAATGGCACCCAGTAGAAGGAATGAGAACTCCAGAAATGCACATGATCCAAAGAGAAGGAAGGATCATATCTTTCATGGTCTTAAGCTAGGATTGATAAGAGAAATAGTCTCCCATGTATTATCATCATATGAAGAAATAATATCATGTGTTGATAAGATAAGTAAGGAGTTTACTGAGTCCTATGGCTTAGAAGGGAAGCAAGAGAAGAAAAGGAAGGAAGAGAGAAAAATGGATAAAGGGAAGAGGGAAAAGAAGAATTTTCCCATATGTGGTAACTGTGGGAAGAAACACCCTGGAACTTGCCTGAAAGGAATGGGAGTTTGTTATAAGTGTGGAGGAAAAGGGCACAAAGTACGTGACTGCAAGGGTGAGAAAATGGTTTCAAATGTACAATGCTTCATTTGCAAGGAGTTTGGAAACTACGCGAACCTATGCCCCAGTCATCAGACTATGCCGCAAATGATGCTATTGGATAATAATCAAGTTATGATACTACCACAGATGAAGAGGAATGATTAGAGTTCTTATGTTGATTATGCCAATTTAGTGTTGTATCAACAATGTACTTGTTATAATAATTATGGAGTATATAAGGATTGTACTGCAGTACTATTTCATTAAGGACTTGAGATTGTGTGGAACAAAGAAAAGTGACTCAATAGCAGGATAAATTTTTGGAAAATATATGGTTGAGAGAAAGATAAACCATAATATGGTTCTGATACCGAGTTAGTGATTTTAGAATAATACATGATTGATTTGGATAAATTATGTTGGATATTCTTGACTACCTTGAAACTGATTAATGATTTGTATATTCCATCATTTTTTTGGGGTTTAAAACATTTTTGGATTGATGAAGTATATCCAGCATTCTATATGGAATAGGGGAGCATGAATGTAATCAATAAGGAATATGGTAATTCAAGATGTTTCAGTTTATTAAAAGAATACAAGATGAAGGTATTTATATGCTATTACGGGGTAAAAAGGATCTATATTATGTTTACCTTCCTTATAAATGTTGGACTGTGAGTTTGGACAGAATTATTTTGGATAGTTCTAGTTTGGATTATTTTGGATTACCATAAAAGGACAACCCAGAGGTTGGGCGGCAACCCGTCGCGTCCGGCAAGGCTGCGAGACTTGAACCCGCAACTGAAGGGAGACAAGGGTGTATCACCTACCACTGGCCCACGAGATGTACTGGATTAAATAATGTTGTTTTTTTAAAGATCTGGTAGATGAATTATAAATTCATTTATTTTGGAACCCTGTACGAATAGTATATATAAAAAAATTACATTCTATTATCTATTAGAGTGAAAGATGAGTTTGTGGTAGAAATTTATTAATGGATAAAACTCTAATTATAAAGTAAGTATATCTCCTTATGATCTTATCCAATCTCATAAATATATTCCTCAACATTAATAAAAGGAACTTAGAACAAAAATATTGTCCTAGATGGTACCTTAAATCATCACTAATTCATGGCTTTGGGATTGTTGGCCTTTTCATAGCCATGTTCTCTACCACTCTCCATCAAATAATTGATGGTTAGATTTCTCTTCCATATCCATATTTTCCTACATGGAACCCTAGTATGTGTTATTTTCGGTAATCTTCATACTTTCCACTCTTTATTTTAAATAGAGGCCTCGTTAATTCATTTTTCGATGTGGGATTTCAACTATGATATTTTGAAACGTCAAAAATGTGTTATCCTAATACCCTATGTTTTGTTGAACCGATGGTATTTCAAATCATTATAGATTGATGAATTTAAGGACCTAAATTATACACTTGTTTGTGATTGATGATCTCAATCACTACCTATAAATATTTACGTTTTTCCTCCAATTATATGTCTCTAATTTCCACCAATGTTCTCCTAATCGAGATCATAATTTGGTGGTGACTCTTTCATTTCTCTTTTCCTCATATTAAGACTAAATTTTAGTAACCTATTTTCCGATGTGGGTTTTCCCACAAAGATATTTTCTATTTTCAACCTTTTATTTTCGAAGAACAATTTCAAATTGCGAGGACGCAATTTATTGAAGGAGGGGAGAATGTAACACCCCAGGATTTCATAGTGTGTTATTTCTTAAAAATAATTCAATAACTTGCACTACACGCAACACCGAGTTCAATCACACCATGACGTACAAAAAAAGCCATTAAAAGAGGTCATGAATAGTATTAACAACATTTTGAACTTTATATAATCCTTATAATTTTAGAATCCCTATTATGAGTTTCTTAGTCATAATGCAAGAACAGATTCATTTTCAGTATTGCACTTTTATCAACTTTAATAGTGAAACCTTTTTTAAATAAAATATTTTAAACTATCTGAATAAATTGGGACATAAAAAAAAAATTTAGATGAAACATCCCAAGCTTCCACGGTACGCTTTCCTTTGAATAAAATAGTAGCGTGTGTTGTATGCAACCTTGAGTTTTAACACACGCCACAACCAATCAAACTAGCCGTTATGAATAGTAATACCTAAATTTTGAAATTATATATATTTTATTTTTTAAAATGGACTTCATTTTTGGATTCGGAATATCGAATTTAGCCTAAGGTGAAATTTTGGTACTTTTCGGATAACTTTCATATTTTGATGAATAGTGAAAATTACTAAATTTTAATTAAAAACAACTTTTTTAATCAAAATAATTAATAGTGATAAATTATGAATTTTAGTAGTTTTAAAGTATATTTAGAATATATTTTTACCATTTAATATAATTTTGGTCATTGGACATAATTTTACAATTAAACCGAACATAAACAAGTGTCAATCTTTTGATAGTTATTATCTCTTAAAAACACGCTTTTTGTTTTGACAGCGGGAATTAATTTTAAATTAATTTCTTCCACTTCTGTGTTTTGAATTTAGAAAAATGGATTCCATATTTGGAATCAGGATGTCCAAATTGTGTAAATAGGTAACTTTTATTTTTAAACATTTTGAATAATTACTGTGGTAAATATTTTATTTACCGTGGTTAAAGGTAAATCCGGTAAATAAGGGTTAACAAATAATATTATAGTAATACAAAATTACACTAAAACGTGTCTTAAACTTATTGGTGGACACATACCCGACCATGAGCATCCTTGGGTCAATTTGGGGACCCCTTGGAGCCACTTGTATGTGGTAGGGACACTTTATATTAATAAAGTTAAAATAAAAATAAAAATGGCATAAGCTTACATCTTTTAGAAGAACAATTTTTACATAGGGTTATACATGTTGGATTTTCGATTATAAATATTCATTAGAAAGATAAAATGATTTCCAACATAATGATATTTTATTTATAATTTTTAGACATCAAATAAGTTAAATTATTAATGACACAATAGTGATGCAATGTTTACGTTATTAATAAATCATTTAAATAAATAAGATTATAATGATTAAAATATTATCTAAAACCTGTCCAATTCTTATTGGTTGATGTTATTTAGAATATGAGTCATCTTATCTTTGAACTCAATGATTTTTGGGCCATTATAAACCGAATATAATTATATTATAAAGTAATACTTTCATGCTTTCCTAAAGAGCCCCTCCTCTCCCTTATAAAAGGAGACCACTTCTACTCATTCCTCACACCTCTCAAGCCACTTGGCTCGTCCAAACTCTGCCCAACTAAGCTCCCCACATCCCTCTCCTCCTCCTTGAAGCTTCCCCTTAGGCAGAAAGTATTTCAAGAAGTCCTTTGGTTCCAACCAAAGTGAGTTACCTAAATTAAAGGTAACGATTTCTCTTAAATTATTTTCATTTATTTTGCTTCTCCAACCCCCAAACTCTTTTTATTTCCTTTCTTTTGTAACAACACCAGTATCCTCAATATACTAGGATGTTGTTATAAGAAGTATTCAAACTACACATACACACAACTCCATCTAATGGATGATGAACATAATGTTTCTGTGGATGGAAAACTAACGCCTCACGAAACGATGATTGTTCAAATACATCTTACCGCCTCTCATGGTGGCCATTATGATGGCACTGTAATTAAATATGATATTAATGATATATATTTTATATATAACCTTCTGTAATTCCATTTTATTTCATACCATTATGTTGTATATACATACGACAATTTCATTTGAGGAAGTGCGGACTACCGCCCCCTTAAAATGATATGACTCGTTCATACCACACATGGAACGTATAAAGGATGGTGTTAATGAAACTAAAGTAACATATATAAAATATTATATTATACTGTAATAGTAATATACCTAAGTATCATTTGGATTCAATTCTTTTAAAATAAAAATTAAATGGAAGTTGCGTTCGTGCGTACGTATGGACTACCGTCTCCACGAACGTGATGAGATTCATCCTCCATCGTATCCATTCAAGTATAATTATCATTTGATGATTTAAAAATGATTTTTAAGGACTTGATACCATTCTGGATTTGAATAATATACAACCTATCCTTTACAAACATGTCTTACGTAACAAAACATACAAAAGAAAACAAGTAAGTTAACACCCAAAACAATGATAATACTAAGATATTATTATCAAATCAATATTAAAAGATCATATATGATATCATATTAATATATATGATTCTTGTATAATTTAATAACAATTATTTCACCATTATACAGGAGGTTAACCTACCCCAACCAAGGAAAAGTACAAGGTAAGGGATTTTCTTATCTCACTTTCAATTCCGTGAGATTTCCATTGTTCGCCACTAAATTATTGAAAGTGGTGTATTGTGTACTTCCATTTGATATATATTATCATGATTCTATTTATATTCATTTTATTCTGTAAATCATTTGGTGGTTATTAACTTTTGGCCATACGACTCAGTTGATTAACGTGGTAAGGGGTTTTCATCTCACTCCTTATTCTCATGAGATTCATGCCATATTGCCACCATTAACTTTTGTGTGGTGTATGTACTGCCCATAATTATATTCATTGTGTAATACACTCTAATTTATGTGTACTTACATATTCATTGTATGATACCTCTTTCATGGGTTGTATGTTTCATAAGTTACCAAAATGGTAAGAGTTATTTCACAATCTCTTCATTATCTGAGGTTGTTTATACGTAATAATCTACTGGGATCTCGTTATCATCCACATCCATGTTTCTTCAAAATGTATTTCAAAACATTTTTAATATTTAAAAGAATATGGGTTAAAGTCATTTATACCCTTGTTTGACTTTTTATATGAGGTTTATAAGGGAATTTTTCCGTCGTTTTCCAAACAAGGTGCTTTTTAACCTTTTCGATAGAATTAAGATAAGAATGTTTTTTTAACTTATACGCCAGGTGCGGTTATTTTCCGCCGTTATAAAATCATCAAAGCTTCCCTTAAAAGCATATAAGATTATTTTCAAAGAAAATGTTTGATTTTATATGGATCTTAAATGATTTCAAAATAAAAGGAGATATTCCTTTAAAAAGAATTTTGATTTCATCTATGTCAACATCCTTTGATGGGTTTTAAGATTATTTGAAGTTGATTTATTATGATACAAAACTTCTATATTGTTTTGAAGGTTTTGTGATATGTTTGACTGTGGATGTGCTATTTTTATACCATTCATAGTTTATGGTGAAAGTATTGACATTTCGTATGCTAGTTCCAATAAGAATGTTTATGTTATATTTCAATCTTTACTTCATATGAATGTGTTTGACAAGTATGTTCCAGGTTGGGGACTGGTTAAAGTAAGCCCTCCAGGTTGGGGACTGGTAAAAGTAAGCCCTCCAGGTTGGGGACTGGTAAAAGTAAGCCCTCCAGGTTAGGGACTGGTAAAAGTAAGCCCTCCGGGTTGGTGTCCGGTTATTAGAGGCACTCCGGGTTGGTGTCCGGTTAATAGAGGCACTCCGGGTTGGTGTCCGGTAATTAGAGGCACTCCGGGTTGGGTTCCGGTTACAGTTAGCCCCAAGGTCTTGGGATGAGGCCTTGAAAAGTAATTAAAGTTTAGCATTATGCATTCCAACATTATGAAAGTGGTTATTGATTTTTCATGTGATTATTCGATTAGTAGAATATCCATGTGAACAAGTAAATGGAATTATTTCATTTTACTTTTGCCATACTATGTTGAAGTTCAAGTTTAAAAGGCTTTTGTTTTAGTAATTCATTGCCTTAAATGTTTATGCTTATTTTTGAATGTTCCGCTATATTGTTATCCTTACTGGGCATTTGATCTCACCCCTTTTCTATGTTTTATTTTTCCCAGGATGTGAAGATGTAAGTTATGAATGACCTGCAGGGATATTATGAGGGGATTATAGTGTGGACTGTGGAAACATTATGTTGATCTAGTAGTTTTTCATTTTATGATATAATGTAAAACTTATGAATATATCTAGTGTTTCCAAGGCTACTAAACCAATCGGTCTTTCGAGATTTGATCATTCTTGTGATCATGCCAATGTTATGTAATAATGCAACGACTCTGGGTAACTAGGTTCAGGGCGTTACAATTTTCTTGTAGATGATTTTCTAGGAACACTTGGGTATACATTCTGGCTCACAAAAGTGAATCTTGTTCTTATTTTATCAAATACTCCAAGTCTATAGAAAAGCATAGTTGACTTAGAATTAAGACCTTAAAAATTGATCATGGCATAGAGTTTGAAAATCAGGAGTTTGAATCTTAATGCTCACACAATGGATATAGTCACAATTTCTATGCTCCTATAACACCTCAAAAAAATGGAATCGTAGAAACAAGAAATAGAACAATTCAAGAGATTTCTAAAACTATTCATAGTGAGTATAATCTACCTATTTATTTTTGGGATGAAGCTGTAAATTCACCTTGTTATACCATAAATAGTGTCTTGATTAGACCTATTCTTAAGAAGATACCGTATGAAAATTGGAACAATAGTAATCCTAAGGTTAACCACTACAATGTTTTTGAATAAAAAGTTTTTATTCTTAACACTAAGGACAATCTTGACAAGTTTTCTTCCAAAAGTGATGAAGGAATTTTTCAAGATTACACAATCTAGAGTAAATCATACAGAGTATTCAATAAGAAAATCAAATGTGTGGAAGAGTCGGTTCATGTCAAATTTGATGATACTGATCCACATGAACCGAAAACCTCTCTTGAATATCTTGAGGAAGATATGTCAATTTTGGGCCTTAATGATAATGATAGTGAATCCCCTGTAAAAGTAACCAGTTCTGGGAATTTTTCATAATCTGCACCTGTTGAGTCTGAAACTATAAACAACCACGAGCAGTCTATTTCAATTTTTTCTAGAGGTATTATAACTCCCAAGAATCATCCTTTAGATTCTATAGTAGGTGATTTAAATAGAGGGACAAAAAATAAAGCATCTTTGAGAAACCAGGTTGAACATTAAGCTTTTATTTCACAGCTTGAACCTAAAAATATTAATTGTTATATCAATGATAAATTTTGGGAGATTTATATGGAAGAAAAATTAAATCAATTTGAAAGAAATAATGTCTGGGAACTAGATGAAAGACCTAAGGATAGATTGACAATAGGAACTAAATGGGTTTTTAGGAACAATGTTGATGAGTCTAGAAAAATATTTAGAAACAAAGCTAGGTTTTTTGCACAAGGATATAGTCAAGAGGAAGGAAAAGACTAAGAGGAGACCTTTTCACATGTAGGTAGGTTAGAGGCCATTAAGATACTACATTCTTATGAATCTCATATGAATTTTATGCTTTATCAAATGGATGTTAAAAGTTCTTTTCTAAATGGGTACATAGTTGAGGATGTGTTTGTTGAACAACCCCCTTGTTTTACAAATCCCCAATTTCCAAATCATGTTTTTAAACTTTCAAAAGCTTTATAAGGCTTAAAGAAAGCTCCAAGAGCTTGGTATGATAGGATCATCTCTTTTCATATATCAACAAGATTTACTAATAGAATAGTTTATCCTATTTTCTTCATTAAAATAATTTACAAAGTTGTTTTTATAGTTAAAATTATTTTTGATGATACAATTTTTTGATATTCCAAAAATTCCTTATGTGCTAATTTTTCAAAAATAATGACATAATAATTTGAAATTAGTTTAATGGGAGAACGTAAATTTTTTCTTGGATTTCAGATCATTAAAAATAAAAATGGTATTGTTTTAAATCAATGTAAATATGATAAGTATCTTTTAAAACGTTTTGGTTTGGATGGTAGTATAGGTAGTGATACACTTATGAGTACCACTTGTAAGTTGTATGTAGATGAAGCGGGAGAACCAGTGGATCAAAATAACTACAGAGGTATGATTGGGTGTATACTCTATCTTACTGCACGAAGACCTGACATTATTTTTAGTGTATGCATGTGTGCTCACTTTCAAGCTAATTCCAATGAATCTCATTTAAATGATGTTAAAAGGATTTTCACATATCTCAAATATACCCCCAACTTATGACTATTTTATCCAATAGGAAAATAATTTCATCTAATAAGTTATTCTAATGTTGACTTTGTTGGTTGCAACTTAGATAGAAAAAGAACCTATGGAACATGTCATCTTATTGGCATGTCACTAGTGTCATAGTGTAGTAAGAAACAGAATTCTTTTGCATTATCTACTGTTGAGGCTGAATATATGTTGCTGGTAGTAGTTGTGCTCCAATTCTGTGGATGAAACACACTTTACAAGACTATGGATATCAATTCAAACATGTCTCTATAAACTGTTACAACACAAGTACTATTAACATTTCTAAATATCCAGTATCTCATGCTAGGACAAAATATATTTATGTAGGACATCACATATTGAGTGATCATTTTGAAAGAGGTGATATCACTTTTGAATTCATTGGCACTGAAAATGAATTGGCTGATATATTCAAAAAGCCTTTGAATTCGTAGAGATTAAACTACATAAAACATGAATCGGGGATGATTAATTTTAGTATAGGGAACCTAACCATTGAACCTCACTATTACACCTTACCGATAAGACCTCACCGTTACTCCTTATCGATATGACCTCACCATTACACCTTACCAATAGAACCTCACAGTAAGAACTTACCAATAAGACCCCACTGTTACATTACTGATAGATCCTCACCTTTAGACCTTACTGATAGGACCTCACTGTTAGACCATACTGATAGGACCTCACTATTAGAGATTACTGATAGGACCTCCCCATTAGACCTTACTGATAGGAACTCACCGTTAGACCCTACTGATACCTCCATACCGATAGACGACTTAAATCTGGGACTTTAGGTTTTTGTGCTCTAACCTAGAATCTGAAACCTTTTCTACATATTACATATTTATTTTATCTCATTTATTTTTTGATCCCTAAAAGATAAAATTAAAACACAGATCACTTCTCAATCCACATCAATCCCTCTCCCAATGTTTTTTCTCCCCAATCTTAGAACCTATTCATCTACTGAATCTTTGAACCTCTCCAGATCGATGGAAAGAGTCAAAAGGTCATCGGTGGCTGATGTAGGAGACACGCCTGATTCTAAGAGACCTATAACCGAGTCATGTAGTGGAATCCATACAGTGTAAAAGGTTCTAAACATGCATTTATCCAAGAGTAAAATTGTATTTGAGAAGGAGTTAAGTTCAATTTGGCTTCTCTCAAGTCGATCGTTAGTACGTAAGGCAATGGAAGCTCAGGGATAGGTTGAATTTCTTGCAAACAATAATGGACCCTATTACCCGAAGATACTAAAAGAATTTTATGAGTACCTAATGTTCGTGCGGTCTGAGGATGAGCCTTGAATGATTTCCAGAGTAAATGGAGTAAGTGTGAGCTTCTCCTCTACTGAATGGGATGAATGTTTGAGGGTCCCACATGAAAGGATTTTTTATTTTTACTCAAAAGTGGTGCCTCCCACTCGTGAGTTCATCATCGTTGAAGAAGCATTATCTAAACTGAAAGGTAATGTAATTCCTTGTAATGTCATTGGGGCTGAAATGGTAGTAGAAGATAATATGTTTTTCAAGTTTATTCAACATGTGTTAAGTCCCAGGATAGAGGACTTTGCAACTTTAAAGTATCAGGATGTCATTCTATTGTATCTGTTAAAGCATGAACAGAAGATCAACATATGTAGGCTGTTGATGATTCAACTAGAATATATGACCAAGCCAAGTTCCAAATCCAATGCCCTATTCCATGCTAAGTTGATATCCCATATGTTGAAAGTGAAAGGAGTTACGAGAGATAAGGAGGAAATTGTTTTTGTGCAAGATTACCATTCCATCACCAAAGTGATCTGCAAGCTGATGATGATTAACTGGAATCCATTGTTGAGTAGATGGGTGAATGATGAGGCTACATTATATGAAGATTGTAATCCTGTGACTCATCCTACTAGGCCTAAGAATAAGAGAGACCCCGGTTTTAATCCTGATTAAGTAGAGCCTACTTATTCAGATGAAGAAGGAGAAGAAGTTGTTGTTGATCAAGAAAGAGAGGATTATCATATATATTACAAGAGAACAACTGAACTTCCCTCAAATCCTCATGTGAATATTGTATCCTTCGGTGAGCCCATCCCACCAAAGAGATTGCCTTGAAGAGAGGGTGTCTTAAGGGACAGTGATAAGGAAACCAGTGAAGAAGGAGTGGTTAAAATTGTCTTAAGAGAAGTTAGATATACCTCAGATGAGGATGATGACTCTGAATTAAGTCATGCTGACTTTGAGATAGATGCTACTGAAAATGAAGAGGAATGTCTAAGTCTTATTACTTTAATTGGACATACAAAAAGGGTAGAAAGTAGATATGAAGAAGTTTCTGATTCAGTCAAAGCTGGACTTGTTCTGGAAGTTGTTGAAGATTCTGTGGATGAAGTGGCAGTGAACCTTCCTAATGATGAAGTTGATCAAGGAGGTCAGATAGAGATAGATGTGGTTGTTCAAGAGAATTATATAATTGAGGGGGATGAACCTGTTGCTACATGATCAGTTGTTGTTTCTCATTAGATAGAGGACAAGACTGAAACTCATGGCTTTGTGTTTTTAGGCCTATATTATGGAGACTCTGAAGGTGACCAGCCTATTAGAAGCCCTTCATTTCCTACTTTATCAAAAACAACAATTGTGCAGCCAGTGGTTTTGTTACCTCGAGACTACGTAAAGAAGGATGAATTGGATTAAGTGAAATCATAACTAAAGAGTTTTATTGATGAGAAAAACACTGATATAGCAAGAACAATATCTCATAATCAAGAACTCATGACATCTGCAATGGAAAGGATAGTCTATACCTCTCACTCAGCTATATTACATGAGGTCAAGGAATGTCAGAATTAGTTAAGAGATTTGGAGGAGTCTATGGAATCAATAAGATAGTCTCTTTCTAGCTTAGATTTATATATGGCTTCAAGAGGTTAGGTGGATAGAGACCTTAGATATGTTAAAAGTGTGGTTCAGCAAATGGTCATAGTCTTTTAGGATTTTAAGAAGTCTATGAAAACACATGTGAAAGGTCAAGATGATGATGTAAAAAAGGCTAATTAGTGGGCTAACCAAATCATTAAAGGACACTGTGGCATTCTCTATGGCACCTCTAGGTGCATCTACTTCCACTTCAGCCTCTCCTCCAGTTGACATTGATGCTTTTAGGAACGTTGTTATATTAGAGGTGGAAAAGTGCTCTAGTGCTAATACCTCAGACTCTCAGGTCATTTCCATCAATAGGGAAGTTCATAACCTTTTATGAAATTATTTAAGGGAAGATAATCATGATTATAAGGACATAAAGGAACAAGTAAAATTCTATTACAAACAGGTTTACACTATGCATCATATGGATTTCCACTTTAAGTTGTTGTTGGAGAACATGAGGGTTCAACCTGTCACTCAGGCATTTAATGATCAAGTGAGAAATCTTCGAGAGATGACTCATTATTTAGAAAAATTCATGGAGAATAAGGATGATTTTATTTTCTTGCTATGGAGAGAGGTGGCAGCATCATTATGGAATTCTGGAATCTTCTGTTGCCTTTCCTCCATGTGGACTGCCCTCCAATCATTGTTCCTTCTGCTTTTCCTGCTTCTTTAGCTGCCTCAGGTTTCACTAGTAATACTCCATTGATGACTCCTTCCTAGGCCATCAGAATATTGACCCCAATGATTCCTCAGATATCTACTCAAAATAGATCTACTAATGCCTCAGTGGATACTCTTCCTACAATACTTACTGCCATCCCTTAACCTATCTCTCCACCTTCAGAACCTGCCCCCTCAGCTTCCAAGTCCAAAACTCCAATGGACATATCTGATGTGGATTGAGTCTGTACTTTCTAACTTGATAGGGATTGGTGTATCTACTTTTTTATATTTTACTCCTATTTTATTAATAAAAACCCTCTCTTTTCACTATTTTTGTTTTGCATGATTTTTTTTAATCACAAAGGGGGAAAAGATATACAAGGGGGACAAAATATGGAGAACATATTCAAAACATAAATTCTCTCAGGGAAAGAAGTGATTATATGTGTTTGTATATGTTCTAACCAAAATGTAGTGTTATCAATAATATTTGTGTATGCTCACATCACTCATGACATTATAAAAAGTGTTTTACCTTGAATCAAAACTCTTAAATCTAAAGATTCAATGACATAATTTGTGATTATAAAAAAGGGGGATATTGGTGGACTCGCCTGTTTTGATAATCCCAAATCATGTTTTGATAATCCCAAATCTTGTTTTCATTTAAGTGAGAACCATGTTTTCATTATATGATAATTATGTTTCTTTAATGTTTCCTGTTTCTATAGAGTAATATTCATATACTCTCAATCTCACTGAGTGATTGGATAAGAAAACAGTGAAAAATTTATCTATGTACATTGGCCACCAGTACAAATGTCTCCAATACAAAGGTCACTGATACAAAGGTCATCGATACAAAGGTCACTGATACAAAGGTCACTGATACAAGGTTACTGATACATGGTCACCATTGCAAGGTCACCGATGCAAGCCTACTGTTAAAGGTCACCACTAAATGTCACCAATTGATGGTTACAGTTGTATTTTTCCAATGTGGACTTGCTGTTGAAGCCAACCGATGAGAAGGCTACCGTTACCAGTCTACCAATACCCTTAATTTTTCAAATTCCTGATATTTTTCTAACAGTCATATTTGCTAACATTAATGCTTCTGACTTATTTAATAATTCTTGTAGACATATCTGGAGACTATATCTTGATAGTACAAGGTACGACAAATATTTCACATGATGTACGTACTCCTATTGTCCGACCTCAAATACGAAATAAAAAGTCCGATGAAAATGAAGATATATATGGGGCCATAGAGAGAAACAAAAAAATTAAGTGAAGTTCACAAGTCAAATGCATAATAAAGAAACTACTGAAGAACAAGGAAGAACCTTTTTCAAGCACCTAAACTGTGGACCCATAAAACTACAAGACGCTCATTTCCGGAAAACAACTTAAGGCTGCCTTCCCTGTTTCGTAAAGGTTCAATCAACTCAAAAAGCAGAACACACAATTTCTAAAAGCCAGTACCTGGAGTTGCGACACTTTGTTTTGAAGACAAATTTTAAAGATAGACTCAAGCTTCAAATTATTCAAGGAGCCATGATCTGAACTACAAACACATAGAGCCTTTTAAAATCTATCTCATCATAATTTTTCTATTGTGTTTCTTTATTTCTTTTACATTTATGAGAAGTGTGTCTGTGTGCTTCACATATTGTCTCTTGTGCTAGAACTGGAGGATATTTAATATCCTTACAAAAAACCTCACTTACATTTTGTTACCATGTAAAACTGTGGAAGAGACTAAGTGTGGTCTGTGTTGTTTGTCTTTCCCATGAAGAACAATGGTAGAGGGTGTGAACCCTGGACAGTTTGTGGAAACTATTCTAAACCCAAATACAGTTTGTGTATCGTGTTTATTTATTCAAACTGATTGGTGGCAGGTGATCACCATGTAGAGAGGACAAAGTATCAGCTTGATATTGAACCTCTTGTTTATATTTTTGTGCTAATCCTTATATACTATATTTTATTTTTTCCGCTGCTTATATTTTTCAAAGATATAAATTTTTTTTTACATTCATTATGATAGTTAGTTTTGGTTTGTGTGTATATATGATTAATTCAGCAAACCTGTTTCAAAAGTTTAATTATTGATTGAATGGATTCAACTGAGGACAAATAAAACTTATAGAACTTTTTTGAGAAGTTAAACATTTATATCTCTAATGCATTAATTGATTAGGCTGTTTTGAATTGGGCGATTTTTATCATAATTTTTTTAACAGAAATTTTAATTGGAACTCAATTCACCCCCCCCCCCTCTTGAGTATCCACTCTGACAAACATCATCATCGATGATAATTCTACTGTATGTGAGTTTTTTTATGTGTTTCTTAGTTTCCACTTAAATGTGATTTTGAGTAAACTATGGTACTCATGAATGGTTTTGTAATTATTTTAAATACTCCATATAGAATTTCTCTTATTGAGTAAAAGGAATTGAATAAGAATCTCTATGTGAATTTTGATAATTATTCATTCATCCAAGTGTGTCACATTGGGGTGTGCCTATTCTATTTCTTATGAAGATGATGGAATGATACGACCTTGTATTGATTATCGTGAACAAAACATGATCACAGTATAGAATAAGAATCTTATAACACTTATGTAATACATGTTTTATCAATAACATAGAGATAAATACTTTTCCATGATTGAAATTTGATTGGGATACTGTCGATTGATCTTTAAGGAGTATATACCCAAATATATCATTCAATGTATAGACCCTATGTGTATATATTGATTCCAATTGTTCTTACTAACTACCCTTATTATATTATATATTTAATGAATTGAATATTTAAAAATCACCTTGATAATATTGTGGTTGTTTTTATAAATGGTATTCTTATCTGTTACTAGAGAAAGTAAGATCATAGATATTACTTAAGTATTGTAATGAAGACCCCATGGAAGGGGAATATGTCTAAAAATATACTAAGTGTTAATTTTGGGTAAAAAATGTAATATTATTAGGTTATATGATATCAATATAAGGTATATCAGTGGATCCATCAATGAAGAAGGCTATTGAATATTTTCCATGCCTAAACATGGTACCTAAGATTAGATGTTTTCTAGGTTTGGATGGATATTAATGGTAGTTTTTGGATAATTTTTCCAGACTATGAAATATAATCACGATGATAATATATAGGGTATCTGAGTTCCTCTACATAGATTAATTTGGGGAAACTTTCATGGATCTGAAAAAAATGATTAGTCAACACAATTATTCATAAATTACCCTACATCGAGTAAGTGTTTTTAATATATAGTGATTAATACATTAAAGGATATGAATGTTTTCTCATACAGAATGACATGGTTAGAGATTATGCCTCATAAAAATTGAATTTTCTTGATAAAAATTACCCAAATCTTGATTTGGAGTCATGGTAAATAATTTTTTCAATAAATATATTGAGGAATAATTTTGTTGGAAAAGTGTTATATATATACTAATCAAAAAATTTGAGAGTATATATTCACATATAAGGAGTTGAACATGCCCCAGAGAAGATGTATAGATCTAATTAATGATTTTGATTACTCAATGCATTACCACCCTTAAAAATCAAAAAAAGTGGAAGATGTTTTGAGTTTAAAGGTCATTCTATCTTATTAATGATGAGGATCACAAAATACCCAATATTTTTAGATATCTGAAGGATGGATCTAGAAATCCTAATGTAAGGGGGGAAATATTATCATTATCAAATGAAAATAAAACCATCTATAAAGTTGAAGATTAAAGAGGTGTAAAAGGATGATATAGATGTTAAATAAATAAGATATTTTCTACCATGTTTATCTTTGATCAGGATGGATTGATAATGTTTATGAACCATGTATGTGTTTTAAACATACTATATTTAATGAAATAGTTGTTATAGGTAGATCATAGTTATTTTTTCTATTCAACCTGGAATTACAATAATTTATAGAGATCTGGAAGTGTATTTAGTGGTGGAAGAATGAAGGGTGATATTGCATAGTTTGTGTCTTGGTGCATTGTATATCAAAAAGTTAATTGGGAGAGATAAATTTATATGTGGATATTTAAACCATTTCACATACCATAATGGAAATGGGAAAATATAACTAGGAATTTTATCTTTAGACTCCCAAAAACATCTAAATGGAATAATGTTACACATGTTGTAGTCTATTACCTTAAAAATTATGCACACAGAATCGTAATCAATGAAGATTTATCTTTGGATCAGCTTTCCAGAATACATGTTAAATAATTGGTTAGGAGTCATGTTGTAAAACATTCAATTTTATCTAATCAGGATATGGGATTTACCATAAAGATTTAGAGATTTCATTATAAGCACCTAGATATATACCTATGTTTCTACATAATATATCATCCTCAGAAAGATCTCTAGTATAAAATAAAAATTAAAATCCTTTAGGATATGTAGATGTCTTATTCTATGGATGTTAATAGTGGTTTGGATCAACACCTTACTCTAGTATACTTTTATTACAACAATATCTTTCACTCATGTATTTCTATGATTCATAATGAAGTCCTCAATGAAAAATTATAAAAATCCAATGTGATTGGATTATTTTAATAAAAGTAAGCTATTGCGACTTAAGTTATGTGAGGAAAGGATAGAAAAAGTATGATCTATTCAACATCAAATGAATGCATATCAGATATAATGGAATGTTTTTGAAAACAATCAATTGTGTGATATAGAATTTGATGTTGGTGAGAATGTGATTTTATTAATTACACTATAGGCTAAGGTTATGATATTTGGAAAGAATTTAAAGCTAAGGCCTCAGTGTTTTAACCATTTGGTGATTATTTATTTGTCAGGGATAGTTTCCTATCACTTGGAACTCATGTCGATCATCTCTAAAGTCTACAATGTGTTCCACTTATCCCTCACGAGGAAATATATATCTAATATTTCACATATAGTGAACTATGAGGTAAAACTATTGTATCATGATATTTCCATTGAATTATAATATTTGAGATTCTATATTTTTGAGAGAAATTCTTATGAAACAATACCACTCAATAAGTTAAGGATTTATGGAAAAACTACCAACTTGAAGAAGCTACATGGGAACCTGTAGATATAATGAGGAAGAAGCATCCTAATTTAATTGAATTAGAATGAATAATTTCAATATTAAAACTAAATTGAAGGTGGGTATAATGTAATACCCAATGTTTTTTTATTGAAATATTTATTTTCATAAAATTTCATTTCTTTGATATCTAATTTTTTCTAGCAACAACGAGTGTTAATGAACATTGATATAATATTATTGTTATTATTTAAAAAACAACGTTAAAACTAAGACATTAAACATGGTGATATGAATAAGAATAACCATATTTTAAAAATTTATTATGAAATTTTTTGATAATGAAAATATATTTATAATAAAATTACTTAATTTTTAATAATTTCTTTTATATATTTATGAAATAAATATTTCAAATTTTTTGGTGAAAAAATTTTAAATTTTTTTAAAGAATTTATTTTCATTTTTAAAAAGGTTGAATTAATTTTTAATATATAAATGTCAATATTTTACCTGAGATAATTTTTTAAATTTATGGAAATAATTATTTATTTAATAAATATTAAAGAATAAGGATTTTTATTTAAAACTGTCATTTCATTTAAATCATTTACATGTACAATTTTATTTAAATATCATTTTAAAATTAATATTATATAAATTATATATTTATAATAAAACTTAGTTCATTTTAATAAATTTTGTATCAGTTTTTGATATTGAAACATTATATAATTATAGAAATTTTATCTTTGAATTATAGTTTTTTCATTGTTCCTGTAGGGATAAATTTAAATTAAATTTTACAAGTCTACAAATTTAATTTTTAAAATTGGATTCAATATTTTTAATAAGCATAATTAATTTTATATAATATATTCAAGTTAAATTTTGGTCATAATGAATATTAAAATAGTAAAAAAATATTATTGTGTATAAGGTTAAAATAGGTTTATCATTGAATTAAAATAATAAGATAAGGGTTAAAATGAACTAAAAATATTTCAAATTTTCATTTTATGGAAATATCATCGATTTATCTATAATTATGAATTTCATATTATTTTTTCATTTGAAAATTGAAGGTACGGTTCTTTATTTCCAAAAACTTCATCTGTGTCCTCTTCCATACTTATAAAAGGTATCCCCCTCTTCTCTCCTCTTCACGTATCTAAAAAATCATGGTTCTGCAAATGTCAAATACAATTTATTATTTAATTCTTCATTAATAGACTATAGGCATTTATTTTATATGTAATCCAACCTATGAGTTATTTTGGTGAAAACTTAAAGAGATTGTCCGAAGAAGACATATTGGTCTTAATCGTGTGTTTCTATTTAATTTATTCTCCTATGTAATTTAAATAGTATTAAATTATTCTGATATAAAATATCAGTATCTAACATATATTAATATGATTTTATTTTAATTTCAAACCATATCTTTTTCTCTTCTTCTATCATATTGGAAATGGAATTGCCGATTATGTGTACAACGAACTACTACCTCACGAACCAATGTAATTTTTTTCCATCACCTCCCATCAAGGATGGATATAATAATACATTTAAATATATAGATAATTTTTCTGAAATTATTATGCTTTTAAAATAATAATATCACATAAAAATTTGTACTTTTCATTCCTTTTAAGTACGATAACATTGCTTATGTGTATGACGAACTACTGCCTTGTGAAGTGGCATAACTTATTTTACCACTTATACATTACATGGAAGGTAATATGAAAAATTTAAGGAATATATGTGATAAATCATAAATAATAATTATTTTTTAATGTTAAATTAATATTTTTTATTTTATGTTATTTTATACCTCAATAAATGAAAACATCGTTTATAAATATGTACAGTCTTCCATCTTCATGAGTGGTGTAATTCATTTTTCTATGTCTCACATTAATAGATTTATATAAATACATATATAATGATTACATATTCTATTTATATCATGGTTAATATTATAGATTTTTGGGAACCATTAACAAATTAAAAAATCCCAAACTATAAAACTAAAACATAAATGATAAATGAAGATATTATTATCTGAATCATGCTTTTAACAAGGAATGTTTAATAAAGGTGTAATAAAATTTCCAAAGAATAAAATATATGTAACCCAAAAAAAATTTAATTTATTTTAATCTTAATTAAATTTAATCTACTCACTATATTTAGGTACACAAATTGTATTGATATTAAAAAAAGAATGTTATGTTTGATAATGTATACGACAAAATATATTGAACATAAACGATAGGTAAAATGTATTATTTAAATATGATAATTATATATGTCTATAAATTTTCATGAACGAATAAGATTATTTAATTGATTTTTATGATGAAATATTATAATAATCGATTATAAATTTTTAGAATGTTATTTTATAAAATACACATAATATTTTAATTAATAATATTCATATTAACAAAGGGTAAGATTTGGGGATTTTTAGAAAATATTTATTTTTCAACTATTAGTGGAAAATCCCATCTTTTAGTAAAACCATCATTTATTTTTGTTAAATTGTGTAATTTAAAATTTCCATTATTTTTATTATATAATAATAAATTAAATTAAGTATTACTTATTAATATTTAACTCAATTAATTAAATTTAAATCATCTTTATAATGGATTATAAGATAATTTTATTCTTTAGGATTCAAAACACATTTTTCTGAAAAATGTTTCAAACTGCTTAATAATTTACCATTTTAACAAATAAAATAGTCCCTAATTAGGATTAATTTAAATAAAAATTATATATTATATATTATATATTATATATTATATATTACATATTTTTTAAATTAAATTAATTTACTTCCTATTACTTTTCATGTATTTATTTTAAAATCATCTAATGCTTGAAAAATCATTTCATGATGTCCCTCTTATCAACTCATCTTTCGGATTAATTTTAAATGAAATTATTCCATTTAATTTCATTTTAATTCAATAAAATGGATTCTATATTTTGAATAATCAAAATTAATATTATATAATAAGTTCAATATTATTTTTGGTCCTAATGAATTAAAAAATAGTAAAAATATATCACCATTATAAATGTAAAAACCATTTTACCAGAGGTGATAAACTAAAGGGGTAAATGGAAAGACATGTTTGAACAATGATTAATTTGGATTACCGAGTATTTTATAGACTTTATTAGTCCTAAATTTCTTTATTTTAAAAAAAAATTGATCTTGGCTAGACAACCACTTCCCATTATTGAATATTTTTGGTTATTTAGAAGAATACCACTCCTCCTCCCCTATAAAAGGTACAATTTCCCCTATACTATATACACTTACAAAACCAATACTTTTATCCAATACCTATAAAAATATATACCCAATATATATATCCAAATTTTATATGTTTTTCCTCTGAAAAATATCAAACATTGGTTCTTTAATAAGTGATCCAAATGAGGTTCTTCTAAGCGAGGGTAATTGTCTTCACTGAGTTATTACTTTTTTATTATTATTATTTTATATTCTATTAAATAATAACAATTAAATATAATAAAACATTTATCTCATATAGACATATATTTTATTAATATTTTTTTAATAATATTTATCCATCTTATCCTTATTTAAATGGGAAACAAATTCATCTTTCATGTCTATGTCGGACTACCACCTAACTAATCAATGTAATTTCTATTGGGTCATCGAATCACATGGTTAGTAATAATTATGAAAAAAAATTAAAAATATATAAAAAATATAAAATTAAATTATTCCTAAAAAAAATAATATAATATCCACTTAATTACCCTTTCTCCTATTATGATAATGATATTGTTGCTTGTGTGTATGTATGATCTACCATTTCCACATAGTGATGTGACTCATTTTAAATGTCCAAAATTAAATTATAGTTTTAAAAATGAATCAAATATGTAAATATTATATTCATCAAATTAATATAATTATTTATGTTATGTAATTATAACCTCTACAAAATAACTAGAACATTCATGACAAACATGCATGAGAAAACTAGTCAATTAACAACTGAAACAATAACAAAAATTGTTAATGAATTTGTGATAAAATGTTATAAGAGGATAATATATGATATTATAAATAATAATATTGTTATATTATTCATTATTAACATTACTAAAACCATTATACATATGTTTAAAAAAAATTCTAAAAAGAAGCATATATGCATAGGATTTTGTCACAATATTCTTTTCATTGTTACATACTGTAATGTTATGAACCTAATTTTTTTATAGTACATATGTTTCCCATATTACGTGTAGTATCATTAATCCTTCATAATTAATGGTATGTTAAGTTTAAATCAGAATTATATCTTCCAATGGGAGTGGACATAGTAGATACCAATTGGTATGGATTTTCAATACTATATTTCTTATCATTGGATATTACTCATTAATTGTGTTTGATATTATATGATTATGTGTTAAATTTAATTTTATTATCTTATATATTATTTCCACTTGTTTTATATTTATTTAATTCTAATAAAAATTTCAAAAATTTAATTATCACTTCAATATTAAAATAATTATAAGGGTTTCTAATCTCAAATTGTTTTCTTTAAGAAACGACTAGGTTTTAAACCTAACTTCTTTTATGAGGTGTAACTACCACTCATTTTATATGTTATAACATGAATTTATCTATATTCATATTTTTAAATATTTCATTTTATGTTAATACTTTCATGGAGATTATGATTCAAAAGTTACCAATGTGGAAATTTTTTTATGTTTTCAATAACACTTTAACAGGGATTGTTTATACATGAATTTCGATTGAAGAAATTTTTGTGATATTTTTATAGTAAAAACATTTAATTATATTATAATCTTTTAATTAATTATTTTCTCCTTTAATAGTAACATTTTACTCTGTTTGGTACTTAAATGTTTTTAAAAAATGCTCTTAAAAATTCTAAATTCATTTCTCTCTTTGATAAAAAATAAATTTTCTTCCAAATCCATGACTTCTTTAAATGTTTTCAAAAATTAATTAGTATGATTATTTAAATTATTTTTATCCATAAATGTTTTTTTAAAACATTAAAGGTATATTATTGTATTTTATCAAACATGGTAATTTTGACTCTTATTACAAAAAATGTGAAAGGTATATTTGTAATAAAATGAACACCACAAATATAAAATTATTTCCACCATGACCAAAAATTTATTTGAATAATATTTTACATGTTTAAAAATAATTTAGAAGAAATTCATAATATTCTATAAATTATTAATTATAAAAACACACATTCAAATTGAAAAGGTTATTTTTATCAAGAATGTTTCTAAGTATTATTTGATTTCTTTAAAAACATCATCCATTTATTTTATATATACTCTACTGGGTATATTTTTAATTTTTCTATAATTATTCTTTCTCTAGATGGTTTATAATCATCTTGACCCTGGAAATTATTTTCATTCCCTTTCATGATTAATTTTTGTAATCAATAACTTCCATTGGAAATAATAACATTATTTTGATATGTGGACATTACATTTCCGAGAAATATCTATATTATATATCTTTGATATAATTATTGATTGAATATTATATCATTTATACATTCAGTGTTTTACTTAGACTGTTATTTTATTGATTTCGAAAATGTTGATATTACATATTCTTTATTCAATATAGACATATTTGGATATTTCATATTGTTTGTTAATTAAATCAATCAATTTATATATGAGTTATGAATTTGACATGATGTTATTGGTGGGGACTGGTTTTTGACAACCCCTAGATGCATCAATACTATCATGAGTTGAATCAGTAATCTAGTAATAAATGTGGTCTGACACATAGTTTTAACCATCTAGTGAAAGGTCGTGATGGTATAGATATCATAATGTATGAGTTAATTAAATCTATTATTAATCATTTCCTTCATTATGGATTAAATTTTATTATCCATGAGATTATTACATTTACATTTTTTATGGATTCATTTTATACTCATGTTATTGATTAAATGGAATGTGTTTTCAGTTAGTTACATTTCTAGATTGATTATGAATTATCTAAAAATGATATTCAAGTTATTTATTAAATGGAATGTGTTTTTATATATTTACCTTTACATATTGATTATTCATTTTTGATTATGAATTATTTATCTGCGATAAATTACACTTTATGTAACTCGTGTTGAGTGTTTAAGCTCACCAAATTTTGCTTAATTTCCTTAACATATTAATAAGGAAACTATGAATGAGTTCAAGGATATATAATTTTTAATTTGACTATGTTATATTTTATGGTTTCAAATGTGATGCAAGACTCAAGTAAGTCTCTAGTTTACTAAGACTACTAAACTATTCAATCCTTTTGGATAATATAACCTATTTCAAGAACCAATTTAACAAATTAATCCCAATATCTAGGATACTAAAATCATGTTAATTTTATTTTGTATCAAAAATATTTTAGTAGGAACCCTGGGAACTATGTTTTGGAATAGATTTATTATGTAGCATAACTGTATGTTAGAAATTTTATATAATCATAGAAGAATGTCATAATGTTTTTGTAATTAAAATATTATGTGATTTTTCCTAGAAATGCATCCCTATCTAGATACAATAAGTATACGTGGTTCTATCACAGTAGTACCTATGGTAAATATATCTGAAAAGGTCTCATTGGGATTTGACTCAGTCATCACATAATATATGAAAATAGGCCTTACTACACTCTTTTTTTACACTACTGTGGAATATGTCTTATATAATTCACATTTTCATTACAAATAATTATGATAGAGTTAAAAGTAGAGATACCCCCAAAGACACTATGTTTATAATTCAGATGAGGGTAGTTAGTGATTTTTAGGCAACATCATTATATAATAATTATAAATTTTATTATTATTTTAATAGAATAGGTGCCACTTCTAAAGTTTTATGTGATGGAAGTTACATGGAGATAGTTATTGAGTTTTAATATATGTATGAGGTGTGTTTAACCCTTTTGTAATACTTTTTTTTGTGGTCAAAAGGTTATTTGGGAAATAATTTTTTAATATTTATTGAAAATATATAAGTTTATTTATAAACATTAGGTTTAATTAGATTATTGATGTAGATGTAATAACTTACAATTAATATTATTTTATTTTGTTAAAATAACAAGTCATATATAAGGAATTAATGTCTAAAAATTTATTTTATGATTATTGTATTTTTGGGTATATACATCATATATTGAGGAACAATATTGAAATTATATTAATATGGATATAGAAAAAGGAAAACATATATATTGGGTGACAACAGGATCCATGAAGTAAGGTTGGAGAGTTTGAACACACAACCTAAGGGTGAAATAAGTATTTCTCAAACCAAGAGCCTACATGATGTCCAGGTTAGGATGACATTTGTCTAAATTAAAAGATTGATGGATAATTATATATCTAATTTTGGGAAGAATATTTTATGATCAAATATTTTCTATTTTTGAAGAAATTAATTATATTCCAAGAGATAATTTATTGGGTTGAGACATTTATAATATTTAGATATAACATAAATGATTATTTGTGATGGATGAAATTAAATTTTCTGGTATGTTAGTTAAAAGATGTCAAGTAACTGTTGAGGTGAAACCAGTCTTTAATATTGAGGATAATTTGACTATAGGGTTATTTATATATAAATAAGAAATGTTAAACATTTTATAGAAATTTCAATTTTAAATATATATTTTCACCATATGAATGTTAATGCATTTTTGTTTTTATCTTACCTTGTGGTAACCATTTTAGATTTGGTTAATAATTGAAGATAATGGGAATATTTTATTCTTATTTTATAGATTCTATGATCTGTTAAAAAATAATATTGTTTATTCAAATATAAAAAATCCATTTTATAAATTATTTTCCTAGATTATGATACAAAATTGAAATTTATCGAAGCATAATCAATGGAAAAAATTATTCTAATGAAAGAAAAATATATCAATAAAGTATATTTCAATATATTCAGGGATAATAAATGTCACGAACCAATTATGGTCTCCATCAAAACCTGCACCCGACCCGGCCCATGGAAATTACCTAAGGAAATTCTTGATCCCCATGGGATGGCACAATTTCCTAGGTATCATAAAATGAAATTTTGGAATGATTTACCCGAGTTTATAAACATAAAACAACAAATGAATCCAATATACCAAATCTGGATTTTTCAAACCAAAACATGTTATATAAAATTTCAGAATTGAATTACATAATATAGATCAAAAAACAAAGGATATAAAAATTAAAAATAATCATAAGGGACATCCCAAGAACCTCTTCATGTAATGGGGCACCGCCCCTAAGTCATTTCAATGACATTACGCCAAGAAGGGCCTCTAGAAACACAAACCACTGGCACTAAAAGCTTTACGCTAACCTGTGACAAAATAACCTAGTCTACTGATACACATGGGTGTCAGTAGGTTGTGATCCAAATCCCAGTAGGATTCCACCACACAGAGATTTCATGTGATAATCATTATAATATAAAAATCATGCATGTTTTTTAATTAATAAATGCTAGATGAATTTTCTAAAAAATGAATCTTTAAATAAAACCATCTTTCAAATGAGACACGTTAACATAAATCAACATGTTTAAATAGAATTAAAAGGATACTTAATTTATCCTTCCAAACATTCCATATGCTTATGGTATGTATGAAATTTGTAATGAGCACTAGAAATGTGAAAACAACCATAGGCACTATCTTATTGTGGTTCCCAGGTACCTCTTACTCAGTGAAAGTAACCATACCAATATCCAATCTCATGCAAACGAGCCACTTGTAGCGATCATTCCCATAACCTATCAATCCCACAACATCATCATCATCATAGTTTAGTTAGTGTTGTAATATTCAATCTTGTTACCGGAAATCGGGGCCAAACCCTATGGGATCACTGGCATACTAGTTCACGTCCACCCACCTTGATATATGGGTTTTCCCTCTTGTGCTCAATGAAGATACAGAAGCCATGAAATAAAATTTTCACATGAAAATACCACATCCATGTGAAACAAACACCAAACAACCCACACACATGTCACTTAATCCCATTTTTCATACAAATTCATTTTTAAAATCATACTCACACTAGAACCACCCATAACACATTTCGCCTCTTTCATCCTTCAATAAATCCTTTACAAAAATTTACAATACCATTACAAGATAGTAAAAATAACATAACATACTTTCACATTAAAATATACCATTTCAAATGTAAACTCCTACCAAAATAATTTTGGCAACATAGTTTCTCCTCTTACATAAATCATGAAACCATGTAAAACCATCACAAAACAAATCCAAGGATTGTAACCATGTTTTGCACATAAAATCCTTCTAAAAACCCTCTTCGAAGAAAAAAAGAATACCAATATTGTAACAGCCCAAGATTTTATGAAAAATATTCTTTTTAATTTCACTAATGTCTTGTGTTGTACGCTACACCAAAAGGAGCTTGCACAACACGCATCATTGACTTGCCTTGCATTACACGCAATCTCAACCTTCCTCGATAGCGTGTGTAATACGCAATACCGAGTTTCACTAAACAATGATATGCTATTAAAATATTATTAAAACTTGCCGTTATGAATAGTAATAACAACCTTTTGAAATTTTGTAAAACTTATTTTTCAAAATGGACTTCATTTTTGGATTTGGAATATCGAAATTAGCTTAGGGTGAAATTTTGGTAATTTTCGGATAACTAAAATATTTTGATGAATACTGAAAATTACTAAATTTTAGTTAAAAACAACTTTTTCAATCAAAATAATTAATAGTGATAAATTATTAATTTTAGTGGTTTTAAAGTATATTTAGAATATATTTTTAATATTTAATACAATGTTGGTCATTGGATGTAATCTCACATTTAAACCAGACATAAAAAAGTGTCAATATTTTGATAGATATTGTTTCTTAAAAACACGTTATTTGTTTTAACAGCGGGATTTAATTATAAAATTATTTAATGAAACTTTTATGTTATTAATTTGGTAAAATAGACTTAATTTTTGAATTCAGAATATGAAATATAGTTTAGGAAGAAATTTTGGCATTGTTCTGAAAAACATCAATTTTTTATGAATAGTGAAACTACTAAGTGGTAGTTAAAAAAACTGAATTTTTCATAAAACATAATTTTACCGCTTCTGTGAATGGAATTTCAAAAATCTGAGAGACACGGTTGATGTCAGTAAGTAAAATTTGGTTCAATGAGATGAAAATAATTTTTGGTGAATAGTAACTTTTTACTTTTATTTACCACGGTTAAAAGTAAATAGGGTAATTAAGGGTAAAAATGATATTATTATTACCCTAACACGTGTTCTAATTCTATTAGACAAGTGTAATTCGACCAAAAACAATCTTAAGAATAAAATATGACCACTTAGGCCCACTTGGATTAGATTAGGACATTTATTATTAATTTATTTAAAGAAGGGTTAAAATAGTTAAAATCTAAGTTTAATAAGTAAAACATTTTTAATATGGGGTTATACATAAGATAAATTCGACTATAAATATTCATTAGAAAGATAAAAAGATTTAATACATAATGGTATTTTATTTGTAATTTTTATACATCAAATAATTTAATTTATTCATGTCACAAAGATGATGCAGTAATTATCTTATTAATGAAATATTGACATAATTGATGTTATAAACACCAAAATTAATGTAATTTGAGACTTTTTATGAATCCCAATAATTTTATAGGTTACTATGATATATTAGTGTTGATTTAATCAACTTGGTTTGAACATATAATTCTGTTATGACTTTAAAAAAATCATATATCAAATAGTGTCAAAATTGACACAAAATAGTTTTTAAATCAAATGTTATATTAGTAATTGTTATTTTATTCCTAAAAATCTAAGGTTCGGCCAAACGACTTAGATAAGGATATATATATTAATAATAAACAATTTGGGGTTCTTTTGGCATGATATAGTAAGTGTATTAACCATATAATGTATGAAAACAAAAAGACACGGTAAAAGTTAAATTATTTAACTTAGAGTTAAATCTAATTGATAAGGTTAAAATAATAACCTAAACTTGTCTAAATCAAATTGGTTTATATTATTTCGACCCATCCCCACTTTATCTTTGAAATAAAACCCTTTGGAACCATTATATGCCAATTTTGACTTTAATATATAATAATATTTTGAGATATCCCTAAAGTGCCCCTCTCCTCCCTTATAAAAGGGAACCTCCTCCCCCCCCCTCCTCACACCAATTTGAGCACTCAATCTCGGCCAAACCCTGCCAAAATCCCTTCTCCACTTTCCTAGAATAATCCTAGAGGTCCTTCTCTTCTTCAAAGGCCAATCTTAGTTCGCTAAGTGGAGGATTCAAAGAGGTGTTCCAAAGAAGAGGTAATATCCATTACCGATCTTTTCAATTTCTTTCTTCTTCAACTTCTTCTTCTTTAGTTGTTTCATGATAAAGTAATAACATCAGTATTTCTTATATACTGATATGTTATTATAAATATGAAACAACTCTAATTAACCTTCTATCCATCCTACGGAGAAAGGAAATCATCGCGCGTGCGTACGTACGGAATACCGTCTCCACGACGTGGTGTAATCTATTTTCCGTCACCACCTTAATTGGATGGGTATAATGGTGTAATGAGTAACTATACATGATTATTATAAAGTGATATTGATACTGAAATAATATACATACACTTCAACATAATTCCACGACCATGGGAACGATATCATCGCTCGTGCGTACGTACGGACTACCGTCTCCACGACGTGATGAGATTCATTCTTAATGATTAACCATTCATGAATGATTATAAAGTATATATAATAAGTACTAATTAAATATATGACATAATAATGATACTGGATTTATTTATATTTATGTCATCTACTTAATTCCATTCAATTCAATAAGGAAACGAATACATCGTTCTTGCGTACGTACGGACTACCGTCTCCATGAACGGTGTATTTCATTCCATTTATTGATATATTATATATATATATATATATATATTCTGAATATATATTATATATAAATCATGTTTTACATTCTGGATATAAGTAATCATGATCCAAGTAATCATATTAATAATTACAAGTTAAAAACACGAACGACAAATGAAACGATTTTACCCAAAACGCTACTTTAACATGAATTTACAAAAGAACGGGTAATATAAAGTAATAAGTGGAACATATATGATATAATAACAATGAATATGATTCTGGAATAAGTCAATAACATTATTGAAATCAATATATAGGAGGTTCGGACACTTACAACGCAAGTCGGACCTAAGGTAAGGGGAAATATCAGAATCTCATTTTTATCTGAGATTGTTTATACTTTGGCATTTACTGAAGTGTATTTTATCATCCACATCCATGTTTCCTCAATATGTAATATTTATATCCTTATACAATATTTTATATTCAATTTTACCCTTCGGTAAATTTTTAGTAAAGGATATGAAAGGAATCTTTTGTCGTTTTTCGTACGAGGTACTTTTTTGACTTTTCCGACAAAAGTACGAGAAAAATGTTTTTTTAACTTATACGGCATGAATGGATTTTTAAAACATTATTTACAAGAAGATTACTTTACAAGTTTTCAAGTTTATTTTTGATCAACTTCTTTTAGTTTATAATTGTATGACATGTTAAGGAAAGAAAAGTGTTTTTGAAGAAGAAAGGATATTTTCCTCAAGAATGGAGTTCAAGTGTTTTATCAAAATTATTTTCCATCTAAGACAATAAAGGGTTCTGTTTTTATCCCTATTAATAAATTGATTTGATTATGTTGTGAGGGAATTATTTTTATGAAGTCATTTACCTTATATGATTTGCTTTATGATGTCATGATGTTTCAAGAATCCCATTTTTGTTACATGTGTTATGCGATGATGTATAATTTATGATTATGTGGCACACATAAGAAATGATTCATTATAAGATGGGTGGGACCTATATCTCCCTCCAATGCATTGGGTAAAGATTTCATATCTCATGAGATAGACATGGTTGGAATGGTAGGTTATACCGGTTCAGTGAAACAGGACTGAAACGAGGGGGACTCGATTCAAAAAGGGACTTTGTCCACTAAGATAGTCTTGGCAATGAGTCATGACTAACAAGAAATGATTCTCTATGATTATGTGTGTATGCCACAAAGTTTCATGTTTTAAGTTATGCCTATTGGGATTTCATTTCACTACTATGATTTATCCCATGATATGAGATTATGCTCTCTTTTGCAGGTTAACATTTCAAAAAGTTATGTTCTTATGAATATGATGTGATTGATTTTTTCTTTTGCTTACCCTTACTGAGCATTTGAGCTCACCCTGTTATGTTTTCTTTTCCCCAGTATATAAAGAAAGGTTTTAGGGAAAAAAGGGACGATCATTATGGGAGATATTGAAGATCATTCACCACGATTATGTCACGACCCGCCCTCGGGGTCCGTGCCGTGACTACCCCAAGCCCGCCTTCCATAGGCCAGGGGTTGGCGACTAGAACCAAGGTGTAAATCCCGATAAAAAGGGAAGGCATTGCCTTTGAAAAGTAAACAAACACCACAGAGTAAGCAAGCGGAAAGTAAACACTAAACAAAAGCAGAGTACAACTGAAAGTGCGGAAAAGTAAATGGGCCAGAATACAAACCCAAACTGAAAGTAAAGTACAACTCGAAAGGGGAAAACAGCAACTGAAAAGTAAATGCCGCTACACCGAGCTGTCCACTGGAAATCTCACCTGAAGGGTGGGTACAGATAGCTCCTCTGCTCCACAGGTCCCGTCGTCTGCTCCGTGCACGTCCCGCCCAGTGGTCCACCTCCGGGTACCGTCCCGCTCTGTAAGCCTCAGCTAAGGTCAACGCTGTCTGTCGTCTGCAACCAACACAACGTAGTGTGGGCATAGCCCGTGCAGGGATGAGTATAAGTTACTCAGTAAGGACCCCGAGACCCCTGAAGGTCTCTCAAATCCACAAAGGATAAACCATGAAGAAAGGTACAATCACGAAGTAACAACCGACACTGCTTAGGTATATGCCCATACATATACCTAATTCATCAATTTCAAATACGCTCCAACCTCGGAGCCCAAGTACAACTCAGTCCACACAGGAAAGTATACGTATTCCACACAGGAAAGCAAAACGTAATCCACACAGGATTGCACAACACAATCCACACAGGAAAGCAAAAGGATTCAGCTCACACAGGTATACTTTTTCAAAGGACGATAAAGATGATCACTGATCCATCTAAGTCGTCGGACCCACGAAGGATCGATAGGTAACTAACCCCTGCAAAGACCCACACAGGATCGGGCCCACACAGGACCTGTAGGCGCTGGTTCACACAGGACCGCTGAGCGCAAGGACCCACACAGGATCGGGCCCACACGGGACCTGTAGCACTGATCCACGTAGGATCGCTGAGTGCTGAAGTCGTCGTCGTCGAATCCACACAGGATCTCTGTACTGTCGTCGTCGCAGTCACAGTAGCAGTAGTAGCAGTAGCAGTCACAGTAACAGTCGCAGCCAGCACTAGGGTTCCCGCACACAGCAAGCTCGTTCGGAGGGTCCGCTCCACGAGCCGAGAGGCTGATACATCAACTGTCACGAAGACCAGAGTTGATGTATCCAAAAGTTCCGTATCGTCAACAGGAACTCAATGCAACAGACGGCGCGTCGATCGGACGCCCGGTCTGAGAGTTATTGGCATTTTCGTCTCCGGGGCCCGGTTGGTTTTTAAGGTAAAACAAACCCGACCGTACTCCACCTGCGTCCAATCCTCGGGCGGAGTATGCCAAAAGATCCGTCTCACTAAGAGGAACACAACACGGTTGACGGCACGTCAATCGGACGTCCGTAGCTCAAGATATGAGCGTTTCCGCTCCGAAGGCCCGGTTGGTTTCGTGAACGAACCAACCTGGCCGAACTCAAAATAATCCGAAACCTTGAGTGCGATATACCGAAACGACCGTCTCGATCCAAGGATCGCGTTGCCGCAGACGGTTCGTCAATCGGAGGTCTGAGGCTCAAGTTATGTCCAAGAGACTGTAAATGATTCGAAACGGGGGGGGGGGGGGGGGTCCGGGTCCGGGCCGACCCGACCCGGGTCCGACCCGGCCCGGCCGGCCGGCCGGCCGGGGGCGCGGCGGCGCGGGGGCCGCGGCGGCCTGCCGGCCGGGCCGGGTCGGCCCGGACCCGGACCCCCCCCCCCCCCCCCCCCGTTTCGAATCATTTACAGTCTTTTGACCATAACATGAGCCTCGGACCTCCGATTGACGAACCGTCTGCGGCAACGCGATCCTTGGATCGAGATGGTCGTTTCGGTATACCGCACTCAAGGTTTCAGATTACGTTGAGTTCGGCCGGGTTGGTTCATTCACGAAACCAACCGGGCCTTCGGACCGGAAACGCTCATATCTTGAGCTACGGACGTCCGATTGACATGCCGTCAGCCGTGTTGTGTTCCTCTTAGTGAGACGGATCTTTTGGCATACTCCGCCCGAGGTTTGGACGCAGGTGGAGTACGGTCAGGTTGGTTTTACCTTAAAAACCAACCGGGCCCCGGAGACGAAAATGCCAATAACTCTCAGACCGGGCGTCCGATCGACGCGCCGTCTGTTGCGTTGAGTTCCTGTTGACGATACGGAACTTTTGGATACATCATCTCTGTTCTTCGTGACAGTTGATGTATCAGCCTCTCGGCTCGTGGAGCGGACCCTCCGAACGAGCTTGTTGTGTGAAGGAACCCTAGTGCTGGTTGCGACTGTTACTGTGACTGCTACTGCTACTACTGCTACTGTGACTGCGACGACGACAGTACAGAGATCCTGTGTGGATTCTACGACGACGACTTCAGCACTCAGCGATCCTACGTGGATCAGTGCTACAAGTCCTGTGTGGGCCCGATCCTGTGTGGGTCCGATCCTGTGTGGGTCCTTGCGCTCAGCGGTCCTATGTGAACCAGCGCCTACAGGTCCTGTGTGGGCCCGATCTTGTGTGGGTCTTTGCGGGGGTTAGTTACCTATCGATCCTTCGTGGGTCCGACGACTTAGATTGATCAGTGATCATCTTTATCGTCCTTTGAAGAAGTATACCTGTGTGAGCTGAATCCTTTTGCTTTCCTGTGTGGATTGTGTTGTGCAATCCTGTGTGGATTACGTTTTGCTTTCCTGTGTGGAATACGTATACTTTCCTGTGTGGACTGAGTTGTACTTGGGCTCGGAGGTTGGAGCGTATTTGAAATTGATGACTTAGGTATATGTATGGGCATATACCTAAGCAGTGTCGGTTGTTAATTCGTGATTGTACCTTTCTTCATGGTTTATCCTTTGTGGATTTGAGAGACCTTCAGGGGTCTCGGGGTCCTTACTGAGTAACTTAAACTCACCCCTGCACGGGCTATACCCGCACTAGGTTGTGTTGGTTGCAGACGACAGACAGCGTTGACCTTAGCTGAGGCTTGCAGAGCGGGACGGTACCCGGAGGTGGACCACTGGGCGGGACGTGCACGGAGCAGACGACGGGACCTGTGGAGCAGAGGAGCTATCTGTACCCACCCTTCAGGTGGGATTTCCAGTGGATAGCTCGGTGTAGCGGCATTTACTTTTCAGTTGATGTTTTCCCCTTTCGAGTTGTACTTTACTTTCAGTTTGGGTTTGTATTCTGGCCCATTTACTTTTCTGCACTTTCAGTTGTACTCTGCTTTTGTTTAGTGTTTACTTTCCGCTTGCTTACTCTATGGTGTTTGTTTACTTTTCAAAGGCAATGTCGTCCCTTTTTATCGGGATTTACACCTTGGTGCTAGTCGCCAACCCCTGGCCTATGGAAGGCGGGCTTGGGGTAGTCATGACACGGATCCCGAGGGCGGGTCGTGACAAATTGGTATCAGAGGAGTTCGGTTCTACTGCGAACTCCGATCTTTCTATTTGAAGCAATAATGTTTGGCGTATTGAGTGTGGTTATCAGTCCAGGGAGTCCAGTGTTGGTGCGGCGGCTGACGTATCCGTACACCAGGACCCTGACTTCTGATTTCCTACTTAATGCACGAAAACATTGATTTCGTGTGTGTTTCAAAGTTTTCTTTGTGATTACTTATATCAGCTCACCAGGTATACTGTTCTGACCGTGGCGCACCTGTTTCCTTTTCAGGATGGCCCCACGACGGCAGCCAGCTAGGGTTCCGAGAGTCGAGTGTGACGACAGCCCACTTAGCGACGAGGCCTCGGTGCAGGGCCCTTTGCCAGTAGTGGCACCGGCGGTAGCTTTACCCGCCGAGCCCCCGATGCTTCCAGCAGCAGCCGCTGACGATGCATGTCGCCTCAGCGCACTGCATGAGTTTCAGCGCCAGCGACCGCCCAGGTTTCTCGGGGAGACGGATCCCCAGGAAGTAGAGGACTGGCTGGAGGCAGTGGTTCGAGTGTTTAGGCTAGTGAGGACACCAGCAGACCTCATGGTGATCCTCGCTGCGAGCCTACTACACGCAGCAGCAGGACGATGGTGGAGCATGATGCTCCAGGTTCATGTTGAGGCATCTCTACTTTGGACGGACTTTGAGAGCCTCTTCCGCTCGGAGTTCGTCCCAGCCACCCTTCGTGCGGTGCGTATCCAGGAGCTTCTATAGCTGCGGCAGGGCATCATGACAGTCGCACAGTACTCGGCGAGATTTACCGATCTCTCGCGCTACTCGACCGACATGGTACGTGACCCATTCTTCCGGGCCCGGACCTTCGAGCAGGGTTTGAGACACGAGATCAGGGCATCGCTGATCTCCCTCAGCATACTGACTCAGACAGGAGTACTGGAGCGGGCCCTTCTGATCGAGAGCTTCCTTGCTGAGTCTACACCAGCACAGAGACCCACCGCAGGGCGGGTCGTGACAGATTAGAAGATTACGTTCCGAGTTTCCAAAGACACTAAACTATTACGATCCTTGTGTGTGTGTTTTTGTTATGTACTAAGTATTCCGCAAAAGTAATGTAATGTCCATGTACGTCAGGATACGGGTCTCTACAGTTGGTATCAGAGGAAAGGATTAGTCAACCTTTGGAATCTAGGAAGCGAGAACTTTAGTGAGATCCCTAGAGATATTTCTAAGTTATGTCTAGGGTTGTCCCTAAGGTTAAGAATAAATATAGGTTATAGAACTAGAATTACGCTAACGATCATAGAATTAAACCTAAGATGTTAGATATTGAAGGTACTCCCCCTTTATTATGTTGTTTTCCCTAGCATGATTTTTGCCTCTCACACTATTCTTTTTGGGTTTCAGACGATGGTTGGAACCCGAAGGAACCGTGTTGATCAATGCAATGGAAAATGCAATGATTTCCCTCATGATCAAACAAATGTTATGGGAGATGGAGTGAAAAATATTATTGCTATACTTACACAAGCTATGAATCATTATGGACTTCCAAATGAGCAGAGAAGGGAACAATATTCTATTGAGTCCTTCATGAGGCAACGTCCACCTTCTTTCAGTGGGTCTTCTGATCCACTTGTTTCTGAACAATGGATCAGTACCACTGAAAAGATATTTTCAGTTCTTCAATGTTCTCAGCATGATAAAGTCATCTTAGCAGTATATCGTTTGGAAGGTGAAGCTAATCAATGGTGGAATCTTATCAAGAATACGAGGCAAAGAGATGAAATTGAGTCCATGGAATGGGACGAGTTCAGGAACTTGTTTTTCAGTAAGTACTTCCCTCGTATACTTCGAAAAAAGATGGAAAAGGAGTTTCTTGAGCTGAAGGAGAATGATGATGAATTTGTTGGTATATACGAAGAAAATTTTACAAGACTTGCAAGGTATGCATCTGGCATTATCATCCAACCTGAAAGTAATGTTGATCGATTTTTTAGTGGCTTAAAACCATGTCTTCGAAGGGCATTATCTATAAGGGACTTTAGTAACTATGATGAAATTGTGTGTTGTGCTATCAAGGTAGAAATGGAAGTTGGTGTTACATATCCATCTCATGGTTTTGACAAGAAACGGAAGATGGAGTTCAAGGAGAAATCTCAGAATAATGGTGAAAAGAAGATGATTGTTTCCTTATGCACAAAGTGTGGAAAGAAGCATAGTGGAGATTGTCTTAAAGGGACTAGAAAATGTTTTAAGTGTGGAAAAGAAGGTCATCGAGCAGCTGAGTGTCAAAGTAATGGAAAAAGCGATTCTAATGATGTGAATAAAGAAAACACTGCAGAGAACGCACCACCAACACTTCAATGCTTCAAGTGCAAGGAAATGGGGCATTATGCTAATAAATGCCCTAATCCAAGGGTTAGTGATGATCGACATGAGAAACCGCTTAAGGCAAAGGAAAAAAGGGAAGTCACATGCGATCACCATTGGCGATGTTGAATATGATAATGATGTGGTGGAATGATGAAGTGTTTATGTAATGGAATTCCAAAATAATGTTGTATCATAAAGTATTGGAATATTTATGTATTGGTCTAATGTGTTATTCAAAGTGATTGAGATATTTTTTGGAAATAAGATGATATGAGCATAATGAAGGGAAAATGAGAAAACGAAATGTTTAACGGTATTCATGAGCTCATGATTGATATAAGGACTAAGTGATATCATTGTTTAAGTATATAGAATTTTGAGGATTTTGGTATGTGGAAAGTGTTAAATTTTAACTGGATTCATGTTTTCACTAAGGTATTCAAGAGAATACATGTTTAAGGACTTTGAATGTTTGGAATGTGACCAACAAAACTTATCTTATGATATATGGGGATCGACGATGGTGTTAAATCTCTGGTAATCGTTTTCACTATGTTATGAGAGTGGACTGCAGTATTATGGATACGCCTAAAGATTGGAATGGATTATGTTGGACATAAGTTAGTATTGTTTAAGGATCGAAGTTTTCTGGATATTATTGATGGGATGTTATATTAATATAGTTTTAGAAAAAGGACAACCTGCAAGACCGGCGACAGCCCATCACGTCGGACAAGGATGTGGGAATTGAACCCACAACCGAAGTGCGACTGGCCTTTATCGCCTACCACTGACCTACAGGAAGTCCCTGTTTAGTAGAAACTAGTTTTATTATATTAAGCAGTATGATATATGAAGTATAAGTCCATTTTAGGAACCATATATGATTAATCTCACTATAGAATAACTTATGTATATTTAATAACTTTTGCTAACCTTTTGTTTGAGACAGATGGAATGACCCGTCATTCTATCACATGATCTTCTAACACTTCACGAATAACAAATTCAACTTCATTTATTTAAGAGATTAAGTGGAAATTGTTCAAGGCACAAACAACAGTGAGGTTGTACCAAAATAAAGTAAGTATTTATTCTAATTCAAATTTATTAACTTTAGGGAAGCGATCTTGAAAACCAAAAATGTTGTCCTAGTGATCTTATATCTGATGAATCGGATGGTACCTTAGATCATCACAAATTTATGGATTTGTGATTTCTAGATTTTCCATAGCCATGTTCTCTACCACTCTCCATCAGAACATGATGGTTAGATTTCTCTTCCATGTCCATATTTTCACCTATGTGGAAACCCAGTGATTAGTTTATTTGGGTAACCGTTAAGTTTCATACTTTTGTTTTTAAATATTGGTTATGGTATTCCTTTTTACGATGTGGGTTTCTATTAAAGAAACTTTCGAATAGTAAACCATTTATAACCCCGACGAATTTCGAGGGCGAAATTCCTTTTAAGGGGGGTAGAATGTAACAGCCCAAGATTTTATGAAAAATATTCTTTTTAATTTCACTAATGTCTTGTGTTGTACGCTACACCAAAAGGAGCATGCACAACACGCATCCTTGACTTGCCTTGCATTACACGCAATCGCGACCTTCCTCGATAGTGTGTGTAATACGCAATACCGAATTCACTAAACAACGATATGCTATTAAAATATTATTAAAACTAGCCGTTATGAATAGTAATAACCACTTTTTGAAAATTTTTGAATCATATTTTTCAAAATGGACTTCATTTTTGGATTTGGAATATCGAAATTAGCTTAGGGTGAAATTTTGGTAATTTTCATATAACTTTCATATTTTGATGAATAGTGAAAATTACTAAATTTTAGTTAAAAACAACTTTTTCAATCGAAATAATTAATAGTGATAAATTATTAATTTTATTGGTTTTAAAGTATATTTAGAATATATTTTTACATTTTAATACAATGTTGGTCATTGAATGTAATCTCACATTTAAACCAGACATAAACAAGTGTCAATCTTTTGATAGATATTGTTTCTTAAAACACGCTATTTGTTTTAACAGTGGGATTTAATTATAAAATTAATTAATGAAACTTCTATGTTATGAATTTGGTAAAATAGACTTCATTTTTGAATTCGGAATATGAGATATAGTTTAGGATGAAATTTTGGCATTGTTCTGAAAAACATCAATTTTTGATGAATAGTGAAACAACTAAGTGGTACTTAAAAAAACTGAATTTTTCATAAAACTTAATTTTACCACTACTGTGAATGGAATTTCAAAAATCTGAGAGACACGGTAGATGTCAGTAAGTAAAATGTGGTTCAATGAGATGAAAATAATTTTTGGTGAATAGTAACTTTTTACTTTTATTTACCACGGTTAAAAGTAAATAGGGTAATTAAGGGTAAAAATGATATTATTATTACCCTAAGAAATGTTCTAATTCTATTGGAAAAGTTTAATTCGACAAAAAACAATCTTAGGAATAAAATATGACCACTTAGGCCCACTTGGATTTGATTAGGAGATTTATTATTAATTTATTTAAAGAAGGGTTAAAATAGTTAAAATCTATGTTTAATAAGTAAAACATTTTTAATATGGGGTTATACATAAGATAAATTCGACTATAAATATTAATTAGAAAGATAATAAGATTTCCTACATAATGGTATTTTATTTGTAATTTTTATACATCAAATAAATTAATTTATTCATGTCACAAAGATGATGCAGTAATTATCTTATTAATGAAATATTGACATAATTGATGTTATAAACACCAAAATAAATGAAATTTGAGACTTTTTATGAATCCCACTGATTTTCTAGGTTAATATTATATATTAGTGTTGATTTAATCAACTTTTTTGGAACATATAATTCTGTTATGACTTTCACAAAAATCATATATCAAATAGTGTCAAAATTGACACAAAATAGTTTTTAAATCAAATATTATATTAGTAATTGTTATTTTATTCTTAAAAATCTATGGTTCGGCCAAATGACTTAGATAAGGATATATATATTAATAATAAACAATTTGGGGTTCTTTTGGAATGATATAGCAAGTTTATTAACCATATAGTGTAAGAAAACAAAAAGACATGGTAAAAGTTAAATTATTTAACTTAGAGTTAAATCTAATTGATAAGGTTAAAATAATAACCTAAACTTGTCTAAATCCTATTGGTTGATAGGATTGCGACCCGTACCCACTTTAGCTTAGAAATAAGACCCTTTGAAACCATTATAAACAGATTTTGACTTTAATATAAAATAATATTTTGAGATATCCCTAAAGTGCCCCTCTCCTCCCTTATAAAAGGGCACCTCCTCCCCCTCCTCCTCACACCAATTTCAGCACTAAAGCTCTACAAACCCCAGCAAAAATACCTTCTCCACTTCCCTAGAATAATCCTACAGGTTTTTCTCTTCTTCAAAGACCAATCTTAGTTCCCTAAGTGGAGGATTCAAAGAGGTGTTCCAAAGAAGAAGTAATATCCATTACCGATCTTTTCAATTTCTTTTCTTCTTCAACTTCTTATTCTTTAGTTGTTTCATAATAAAGTAATAAAATCAGTATTTATTATATACTGATATGTTATTATAAATATGAAACAACTCTAATTAACCTTCTATCCATCCTACAGAGAAAGAAAATCACCGAGCGTGCGTACGTACGGAATACCGTCTCCACACCGTGGTGTAATCTATTTTCCGTCGCCACCTTAATTGGATGGTTATAATGGTGTAATGAGTAACTATACATGATTATTATAAAGTGATATTGATACTGAAATAGTATACATACACTTCAACACAATTCCACGACCATGGGAACGATATCATCGCTCGTGCGTACGTAGGGACTACCGTCTCCACGACGCGATGAGATTCATTCTCAATGAATAACCATTCATGAGTGATTATAAAATATATATAATAATTACTAATGAAATATCTGACATAATAATGATACTGGATTAATGTATATTTATTTCATCTACTTAATTCCATTCAATTCAATAAGGAAACGAAAACAACGTTCATGCGTACGTACGGACTACCGTCTCCATGAACAGTGTATTTCATTACATTTGTTGATATATTATATATATATATATATATATTATGAATATATATTATATATAAATCATGTTTTACATTCTGGATATATGTAATCATGATCCAAGTAATCATATTAATAATTACAAGTTAAAAACACGAACGACAAATGAGACGATTTTACCCAAAACGCTACTTTAACATGAATTTACAAAAGAACGGGTAATATAAAGTCATAAGTGGACCATATATGATATAATAAAAATGAATATGATTCTGGAATAAGTCAATAACATGATTTAAATCATTATATAGGAGGTTCAGACAGTTACAAAGCAAGTCATACCTAAGGTAAGGGGAAATATCACAATCTCATTTTTATCCGAGATTGTTTATACTTTGGCATTTACTGGGGTGTATTTTATCATCCACATCCATATTTACTCAATATGTAATATTTATATACTTATACAATAGTTTATATTAAATTTTACCCTTCGGTAAATTTTTAGTAAAGGATATGAAAGGAATCTTTTGTCGTTTTTCGTATGAGGTACTTTTTTGACTTTTCCGACAAAAGTACGAGAAAAATGTTGTTTTTTTAACTTATACGGCATGAATGGATTTTTAAAACATTATTTCCAAGAAAATTCCTTTACAAGTTTTCAAGTTTATCTTTGATCAACTTCTTTTAGTTTATAATTGTATGACATGTTAAGAAAAGAAAAGTGTTTTTGAAGAAGAAAGGATATTTTCCTCAAGAATGGAGTTCAAGTGTTTTATCAAAATTATTTTCCATCTAAGATAATAAAGGGTTCTGTTTTTATTCCTATTATTACATTGATTTGATTATGTTGTGAGGGAATTATTTTTATGAAGTCATTTACCTTATATGATTTTCTTTATGATGTCATGATGTTTCAAGAATCCCATTTTTGTTACATGTGTTATGCGATGATGTATAATTTATGATTATGTGGCACACATAAGAAAGGATTCATTATAAGATGGGTGGGACCTATATCTCCCTCCAATGCATTGGGTAAAGATTTCATATCTCATGAGATAGACATGGCTGGAATGGTAGGTTATACCGGTTCAGTGAAATAGGACTGAAACGAGGGTGACTCGATTCAAAAAGGGACTTTCTCCACTATGATAGACTTGGAAATGAGTCATGACTAATAAGAAATGATTCTCTATGATTATGTGTGTATGCCAAAAAGTTTCATGATTTAAGTTATGCTTATTGGTATTTCATTTCACTACTATGATTTATCCCATGATATGAGATTATGCTCTCTTTTGCAGGTTAAGATTTCCAAAAGTTATGTTCTTATGAATATGATGTGATTGATTTTTTCTTTTGCGTACCCTTACTGAGCATTTGAGCTCACCCTTTTATGTTTTCTTTTCCCCAGTATATAAAGAATGGTTTTAGGGAAAAAAAGGGAAGATATTTATGGGATATATTGAAGATCTTTCACCACGATTAGAAGATTACGTTCCGAGTTTCTGAAGACACTAAACTATTACGATCCTTGTGTGTGTGTTTTTGTTATGTACTAAGTATTCCGCAAAAGTAATGTAATGTCCATGTACGTCAGGATACGGGTTTCTACAAATATCGCATTAAACCATATTTTAAACCATAACATCATTTAATAAGACTATTCCTTGAATCATAAAAAACCCCAATGAACCCAACATGTAATACACAACAAAAATATTCATTTTTCACAAAAATGACACCTAAAAATCAACTTATTAACAAATGTAGAAAAATATATTTTTCTCACCAAAAAAATGAAGGATGATAATTATAAAAATATAAATCATGAAAAACTAACTCATCCAATAATTATTATACAAGGAATCACTTACCATTTGTTCCGAAAACATAAAATTTTTGTGTTTAACATCAATCACACGACCATCACACCACAAGGAAGTGAAATCAAACCCTAATCCACAATATTTCTATATAAAAACACTAAATAAAAATATATGTATGAACCCAATATGATTTACATTTTAGAACCTCTTGAAAAGTTGAAGAAACCCTAAACAAATGGGATGAACATGATAGGAAACTCGCTTAATTGAGAGATCTTGAAGAAATCAGCCCAAATCCACCAAAGGTTGAATGTCCATGAAACCAAAACTGGTAGGAAGGCTATAATTATGCTTAGTAGGTCATGTGGGGAATAAAATGGGGAAAAAGAGTGAAAATTGAAAGGTTTATGAAGGAATCAAATTACATTCCCAAATCATGATGATTTGAGAAACCTTGAGATGTTTCTCCATAATCTATTATGCAAATGTGCTCCAAAGTGGGGGAAGAGATAATTGGGGTGAGCCTTGGGTTTATAGATTTGGGTGGAAGGTGTAATCACCTAAAAGTATTAAAAAATGAATATGATATGAAATAATTAATATAAACTTTTAAAATTGGAACTGGGATCACGAGTTGGACCAATGCCTAAATAAATCACCAAAATCCAAAATGATAATGAGTTTCTAAGGGGTCCAAATTTATATAGTGGTTTGAATAGGTCAGGTTATGCCTAGTGGGAAGTAAAATAGGATAAAAATGCGAAATAATTAAGGAGTTATAAAAGAAACAAATTTTTTTTAATCTAGAAATGGACACGTGGTTTGGATCAAATCTTGAAAACCCACCATTTTCTCTAAAAATGCATGGGAAACCCCCTAAAAAGTAAATAATTGAAATTAAATGAAAAATAACTTTAAAAAATACATGGATGTGAAAATTATCCCCATCATAAATCTTTATTCCCTTGGAAATGCACAGCAAGGCCAAAATCAAAAAAGTAACATAACAAGTAGGACAAAATGGACACCTTTTCCTTGCTTCACCCACCCCAAAAAATGCTATGATATATCTAGTTGATCAATAAATGAAGGGATACTATCTAAAAATAAAACATGAACCACTTTCCTGAAATGATCAAGCACATTCAAACTTCATCCCAAACCAAAACACCAAAATCGATATACGAATAAGACTAAATCAATTTACCCGAACAAACAATAACATTGAACATGGATAAATGGTCTCAATTCAAAAAAAATGATTGGGCGCACTCCATTTCCAGCCTTTACCCATGGAGGATGTTGGTGGATAAATATCTCCGAATGAGAAAACCTACTTCTAATACAATACCAAGGAAAAAACTGAGTCATTGATACGGGGAGACACAAATGGGAACCCCATTACAAGAGACAACATAAATATTATCGCGACAGAATCGGGACACTAATAGTGGAATGCCTGAATGGACTCCCCAACATAAGGGATTTAATTTTAATATACTTTTCTAAAATAACTTCCATGAGACCCATTGTGGTAATCCCCACCGTAAGATCCAACCATATTAACTGACTAGCTAGGGACGACATGAAAATACCCCAAAATTTAAAGTGTTGTCCTGATCGCACGGTTAGTCCTCATAGTTTGGGAACACATTAGACAACCATGTAGAGAATTATTGCCAAAGGGGAAACTTTTCATGGTTACATGGGCTAAGTATTATGGTAATGTGGTAGCTACTGTCTCTTATCGTACTATTTCCTAGGTTAGCACATGATTACTACTATTTATAAACAGTGTGCTACCATCTTCATATCCCTAATTTTAAACTATTCTCTAAAAACTCAAAGAAAAAAAATGGGAGAAAATCATGAACATAGGAGATAACATGGGAATGAGATCGCCCCACCTTTAAACCGAATGAGAACAACTGTAGAAAGAAGAAAATACTAAAGGTTTAAACTATTCCCATATTTCATACCAAGGACTGGATTTAGACAAAAAAATTTATTAATGACCTTGGTATTTCCCAGACTATGTGCCAGCTTCAATACAGGACCAATGGATAGAGCTCATATGTTCCAAGAATCATTGACCCCATAGTCAGGACTTGGGAAACCCCAAAATATAACTACTTTTTTGGTGCCACAAAAAACTACATTTTGATCCCAGATTGGTTCAACATGACACAACACACTTTAAACTCAGTTTAAGAAAACATGACATTTTGTTGAACCATGATCATAGAAGATGCACACACATCACCCCTTGTTTCTTTAGTTGAAAAATGGAATGAGGGAAATAAATATGATAAAAACTTCCTCCAAATAGAGGATATCAAGATTTTGTGAAGGGAAGCACACTTCTGGAAAAACAGAGACTCTCAAAAGATAGAACAACCTTCACTTTTTTAGTCAAATGAAAAAATTCCAACATAAGGTGTCATCGAACATGGCTCTTGTGAAAAAATAGAATCAACATATGGATAGGGACCTTATATTGAGTCCCGAAAAGCACAAAATTTATTTGGAATGGACATATCATCCTCTCATGACCATATTCCCCTCATAGGTGGGTTAACATGAATCCTCATTTCAGAGAGACTGATAAAATGCCTAGAGGCCCTCCTAGAAAACATTTTACAATGAAAACCCCAGAACACTTCCACCTTTAGAAACTCAGGTAACTTAAGGAACTAAGTTCTCTTTCAACCTTCCATGAACACTCTCCCACTACAAGAGGATCCACAATACCAGGAAAGGAAATGGTGTGAAATAAACCATCAAATATCTAGAAAATGTATCATTACATTGATAAAATGGATGAATTTCTAATAAAGAAAAAGTCATGGTTTCACGTCAGTCATGCATTAAATAATTTTGGAGGTGTACCCTATCCAATGAGAGAACCCAAGGACCCAACAAAGATGGTAAATTGGTCGAAACTCCACTATTAAGAACCAAACACATGAGGGGAGCCATCACACGGTCATCCGGAACATTTCTCAGAAGAAACCACTGACCAGTCCTTCAAACCAACATACCGACCAAACACAAACCCAAAACATAATTCAAAAAAGAGTGGTTCTTAAATTCAAAACATCCCACAACAACAACATTTCCAAAAAAACACAAGACACACCACCCAAATAGGTCATCAAGATAACTTCTTTTTCTTTAACATAAGTCACTTCATTGAAAATAAATGGTTCGGTGGTTAGTGTACCCACCAATGGTATCCAATGGGCCTCAGGCATGCACGCATTTGTACAACACCAGGCACCCTCCTCATATCCATCCTGGAACTTATCTATTCATCCCATTTACTATACATGATCCTATATAACCCCATGCATGTGGTTTCTCAGGGAAATACCAAAGTTTGAAACAAAAATTCCTACTACTTATCAAAATCTAATCATTCATCCGACACTTCCATTTTTCTCAAAATTCCTTACCATAGAATAAAAACCAAATTTACATCTTAAAAAATATTATAGAAAGGGTAAATAATTTAAATAAAAACTTAATTTTATGCCATATATTAATTTCGAAACATTCTAGACTATTTCAAAACACTCCCTATTTTATGAAAAAATAATCTCTTCCATCAACATCCATTCATTTAAAACCCCATACCTTTTTATTCAATCAAGACTACAGTGATTCGTAAAACTTTTAAAATGTATACTAGTTACCAAATATAAATTTATCTTAAATCTCCCCACAATAATTCTCAAAACACTTCATTCATATCAAAAAACTTGTCAATAATTCAGAAAATTCAATTTCAAATATATTTTAAAAACCCACTCAAACTTAATTAATACTTTTAAAATATGTGTAAAAACACCATTTACCATTTCAAAATAGTTTTGAAAATTCATTTCCCATTTTTTATAAATAAAAAAACATTCTATTTACTGAAAAATCATTTTATAAAAGTTCAAATTTCATAAATCATGTATTATTTATAATTTTAAAACTAAAATTCCAAGATTCCTAAACAAAAGGACCTAAGACATTGCAATAGAAAACTGGTTTTTTGGGTGACATGGAAATATGATTGGTGGACATAATCCAATAAATTCACCATCACATAGAGTGTTCTAGGACAATATCCCTAGATCCACATGGATTACCAGGCCTTGCGAGCTCACTAAGACCAGTGACCCAACTCTTTGTTCATTTCCCCAATCACTGATGACCGATGAAAATAGAAGGACTAAGATAAAACCAGAGTTCCCCTAGTGAAATGAATCATTTATTGAGGTGTGCTATCTAGTAACCCAACTTATAATTGGAATTTCATGTCCAGAAAACCCTTGCTTCGGACTATCCTAACACTTCCCCAAATAACAAGACCTAAGAGAGTGAACCTGAACCCTTTGATACCATTTTTTCTTGAACTTAATTTTTTCCCCATCAAGATTGGCACACGACCTAGCCCGTGACAAAGCTCAAAGGGCATTCCAGGTTTTCAAGGGCTTTAAAAAGTTCCCATGAATCAAAAATTGGTATTTCTTAATGATTTTCCTGAGTTTATAAATATAAGACAACAATCTAATCCAATGAATAAAATCTAGATTTTCAATCCAAAATATATTTTACAAAAATTTAGAATTGAATTACATAATCTAGAAGAGAACTCAATGACTATAAGAAGTGAAAATAAAATCATAATGGACAACCCAAGAACATCCTCATGGAAAGGGTTGCATCCCTCAAGATATCTTCATGACACTACACTAATAAGGACTCCTATAAACCCAAACCACTGGAATTAAAAGCTTTACCCAATCCTAGAAAAAAGTAACCAAGTCTACTTACACCCATGGGTGTATTTAGGGTGTGAGACAAATCCTAGTATGATTCCACCACATAAAGATTAAATGTGATAATAATTATAAGACAAAATGTTGGATGTTTTTTAAACAATAAATGCTAGTTTAAATTTATAAAACATGAAACATTAAATAAAAATAGCTTTCAAGTGGGATACATTAAATGAAATCAAAACTTTTAAATAGAATGACAATGGTACTAAATTTTTTCATCCAAACATACCGTATTCTGATGGTAAGAATAAGATATCTAATGAGCACTAGCAATGGGAAAACAACCATAGGCACTAGCTCGTTGTGGGTTATAGATACCTCATACTCGGTGAGAGTAACCACAAAAATATCATTTCTCGTGCACATGACCACTAGTAGTGATCAGACCCATAACATAGTGGCCCCCAACATCATCATAATCCATGTTTTGTTAGTGTATTAATCATCAAATGTACTAGGTAAAACTGGGGTTAAACCCCATGGTATCACTAGCATACTAGTTCAGGCCCACCCACTTAGATACTCAGGTTTTCTCTTGTGCTAAAACAAGTTCCACAAGCCATCAGATAGAATTCTAAAATGAAAATTTCACTTCCTCATCATACACACACCAAACATCATACACACATGTCACATGATTACCTTTTCATTAAAATTTATTTTAGAGATCATACTCACATCAAAACAGCTCACAACACGTTTCACCTCTCCTTCACACTTCAAAAAATCCATTAAATTGTTTTACAAAACTATTCCATGATAGTACACATAAAATAACAGCCCTTTCACAATAAAATAGACATTTTAAAAAGTACACTCTAACTAAAAGAGGTTGGAAACATATTACCACCTCTTCAATAAATCAAGAATCCATTTAAAATCATCACAAAACAAATCCAAGGAGTATATCTTGTTTTTCCAATAAAATACTTCTAAGAACCATATTTGAAGACCAAAATCATACCAATATCACATAAAAACATAATTCTAGACATAATATCATTTAATAGAAGTATTCCCTAAATCATAAAATACCTCTAATGAACACAACATGGAATACACACCCAAAATATTAATTTTGCACAAAAATTCCACTAAAGAACCTACCGTTTATCAAAAGATAACAAGTATAATTACCACAAAAAAAAATGGTAGATAATAATGCAAAAAAATCAATAAAAAAATATCTCGTCAAATAATGAATACAAATGAATTCACCAACCATTTGTTCCAGAAACTCTAAACAGTTGTGAGAAACATCAATCACACCACCTCCACACCACAGGGATGTTAATTTATGCCCTAATACACAAGATTTCCATAAAATGAAACAAAATGAAACCCTATATGTTAACCCTATCATCTGGATGTTTTAGAACCTCATGAAAATTGGAAAAAACACTATATAAATGGGAGGAAAATTAGAGGAAACTCAGATAATTAAAATATCTTGAAAAATCACCAAAAAAACACCAGAATATGAATCTACATGTAACCAAAACAGGTATGGAGTATAAAATGATGATAATTCAGTCATGTGGGGGCTAAAATGGTGGAAAATGAGTAAAAATCTAATTTATTATGAAATAATCAATTACCTTATCAAATCTAAAAGATTTGATAAACCCTGAGAAGTATCTCCATAATCCAAGATGAAATGATCCCCAAAGCATAAAATAGATGATGGGGGAGTGTAGGGTTTTCTTCTTTGGATAAGAGGTCGAATCACCTAAAAGGTGTAAAAAATTAATATGATATAAAAGAATTAAAATAAAATTTTAAAATAGTAATTGGGCTCATGGGTTTGTCCAATGAAGAAATAAATCACCTAAATACATAATGATAATGAGTTCTTAAGGGGTTAAAATGGAAATTGTGGTTTTAATAGGTCATGGGAGGCCAAGTGGGAAGTAGAATGGGTGACAAATGATAAAAAATTAAGGTGTTATAAAAGAAACAAATTTTTTTAAATCTGAAAATGGTCGTTGTTTGGACAAAATCTTGAAAACCAATCATTTCCTCTAAAAATTCTTGGGAAACCCCCAAAAAAATAATTAAAATTAAATGAAAAATACCTTTAAAACAAGTCATGAATGTGACAATAAAATAATTACTCAACTCTAGGAAAACATATTAAAACAAAAAAAATCACTATTACAGTCATATATGATGAATCAATCGTCTTTTAACACATCAAATATTTTTTTGTGGTAATTGACTTTCTCTTGATCATGAACTTTTTTTATTTTCAATTATCTCTAAGAATTTTCAAAAATATTCTGCATTTTTCTTCCATGTAGATATTTTAACATCCCACCATTATTCTCCTACATAGAATCCATGGTAGTTGTTATTATTGATGACCTTCATAAAAACATTACCATTTTTAGAGGATGATTTATTAACCCTTTTATGATGTTCGTTTTCAAGAGATGAATTCTCTAATATAGAACCCTTGATTTGCATGTGCATGTTGAAATTGGGAGAATTAATTTATTAATGTTTTGAAGAAGTTGACACCAAATTATTTTATAGTATATTTATTTTAATTAAATTATATATTTTTTATAGTTTACCATTCATGAAAACATATTATTTTAAAAGAATAACATTGTGTTGGATGCTGCATAAGACAGATGTCACCAAGATTAAACAACCTACAAAACATATTATATAAATATGACTGTAATAACATATCTATTATATTCATGGGTATGAATAATATTAAATACATTGTCAAATATATATAAAAACCTTCCCAATATAAATTTTTGTATAAATTCTAAAAAATTAATTTCTAAAATTCTAATAATGATATTTTAATCTATAAAAAAGTTTCCTTATAAAATGATTTATATTTTATATTGAGAAAATATTTTTTAATTATATTCTAGGTAATTCATAAATTTGATTTTATAAAATTTAAATCATTTTTGAAATCATAATTTTTATATTAAATAATGGTGAAATTGTCAGATTCTTTCAAAAATGTTAATTTATCAGTAAATAGTGATATGTACCAATTTTTGGTTAAACTATCATTGATTATAAATAAATTATTATTTTAAAAAGTAATATTATTATTTGAATATGACTTAAAATTAAAATAAGTAGTATTTAGTGACATTTAGTTCAAATAATTACATTTTTATCCTCTTTATATTGGATTTTAATATTGGTTTATTTTTAGGGTATAACCCACATTTTTTAAGAAACTATTTTAATATGCATAATGTTTATCCATATTATCTAATTAAATTAATCTAAATTAAGAATGATTAAAAATAAATTTATATTTAATTTATTATCAAATATGAATCCAAATTCATTAAATTTTTTTATTAATATTCATCTAGTTTTTATAATATCGTTTTATTCTTCAAAATTTCATTTCATAAAAACAATAAACAAGTATGTGTGATTTATTTTGAATAAAACTATACCACGACTATGAATTTAAATTGGATAAATGGATTCTATATTCGGAATTAAAATATTTTAAATAATAATTTCTACATTGTTTTTGTTTATAATGAATTATAAAATAGTAATAATAGGTTACCATAATTAATGTTAAAATTGATTTACTAAGGGGTTGAACTAAATACGAAAATGGAATTAAATATTTAAAACATTTCTATTTTCAATCATATTGGTGTGTATATACATTATCTATAATAAAATTGTTTTTTTTATTTTGATTTAGTTTTATTTAGAGTGTCTTCCAATCATTGAAAATGTTTGGGTGTTTATAAGAATGGCACTCCTCCTCACTTATAAAAGATAATCCCAAATACTTTCTTTTTAATACTTCCAAAACCCATAATTATGAAAAATTCCAAAAACATATCCCCTAAAAATCATTATCTATAATATATATGAGCTTCCCTTCCCATAATTCCACTCGAAGAGTCCATAATAATAGATTCAAAGGAGATTCTTCCAAGTGATGGTAATTATCTTCACTGATTTTCTTATTTTTAATTCCTCATTATCCACCATAAATTATATATTAACACTAAAAAAATAATAAAACAATTATATACCATAAAATTATATGTTATTATTCTTCTATAATAATATTAATCTATATCATCCTCCATAAAATGTGAAATAAATCCATCACATGTGTGTAGGGAAGAATACTGCCTCACAGACCTATATAATATGTTTTCCATCACTGAATCACAAGGATAGTCATAATGGATGAAATAATATATATATATATGTAATAAATTTATTTTTATATAAATTTTTTAAAAATAATATACTATCAACATCCTTACCCTTTCACCCATTAGAGGAATGATATCCACACTCCTTCGTACGTAGGCATATTATCTCCACAAGGTTATGTGACTCATTTTCTATGTAAAACTATAATGAATGGATTTAAAAATATATCAAATAAGTAAAAAATATATATATAGCATTAATGTAAATAAATGTATGTTTAAATTATATCCTATAAAAGAGAACCTAAACATTCAAGGAAAAACACACACGAGAAAACAGGGAAATTTACACCCAAAACAATAATTATTATTAAATTTTATTAATGAATGGAAGATAATATGTTATAAGAGGATAATATTTGATATTATAAACATAAATATGGTTTTTATTAAATTATTATTATTCTTAAAATCATATTTTAGGAGGTTGATCGTGTTTAACCAAAAGGGGGCAGGAGGTAATGGATATTGTCTCAATTTCCTTTCATTAAGGCATATTGTAATGTAATGCATATCATTTATCCTATATGGTGTACATACTTCCCCATTTACATGTAATATCATGAATAATTTATAATTAATGATATTTTATTATTAAATTTTAATTATTTCATTCAAGGGGATTTGACATGAATGATACTTGGTGGTAAATAATTTCATAACTCAATTTATTTTCATTTGATTATATTATATATTCAATATCATTGAAATTTTAATATTATATCCGAAATTTAAATTTATTATCATATTTCTAATTCCACTTTTTTATGTGTATTTTCAATTGATATGTATAATAGATTCATTGATTAACTCTCACATTAATGTAATTATAATTTTATGGTTTTCCCATCTCAAGTTGTCTTTGTTAAGACATGTTATGTTATGGAAATATATTCTATTATGAGGTGTATATACTTCCCCTTTTATTTTTTATATCATGAATCTATTTATATTCATCATATATAGTGCTTCATTTGATGTAATCCCTTTCATACATCTTATGATTTACATGTTACTAGACTTGTAAGAGATTTACATTTCAACTACATTTTAATATAGATTATTTATAATTGAATTTATATTGAATGAAATTATTTGAAAATTATATAATAAACCCATTAAAATTTATTCTCCTTAGTTTATTCATGACTATTTTTTGTAATAATAATATGTTCTAGTCATTGGTACTTAAAATCATTGAAATTTGTTTTAATAAAATTCGACTTCATTTCACAATTTGGTTGAAAATACTTTTACATCTAAATATATTTTCTATGAACAAGTTTTATAAATTTTTTTATTTAATTATTAGCAATATTTTTAATTTTAAATGTTTTTTGAATGGAATCTTTCAATTTTTCCAATCAATTTAATTTTTAATTATCTTATAAAAATATGAATGTAATCATTATTTTAAAATTCTCAATAAAAAAAAAATTTCCCATAGTTAAGACCACTCCTTAGTTTGAAGAATCCATTAATGTTTAAAGGTTATTTTATAAAAAAATTCCCTAATAATCTTGAATGTCTTAGTTTTTAAAAGTTATTTTCAAATTGAAAAGGTTGTTTTCCTCAATATTTTTTAATGATGTTTTTATTCATCAATGAGAAAAACCATATATTTTACATATAATCTACTAGGTATGTTTTGTAACAATACAATACTTATTCATTATATGTTTTATTTTTGATCAGTTTGACCAGGGAATGTATTGGAATTAAATTTCTAGATATTTTTTTTAATATGTATCTTTTCATTTATATATTCAATATCTTGTGATTAGTTGAAATTTCATTTCCCCCTAAATAACCATATTATTTTTCATAGATATTCGTATTTCTTAAACTTTATATCATTTTTATATATGGTATTTTGTTTGGAATGATAATTTATTAACTAGGGAAATATTTATAATTAATATTATTTATTAAATAAATTCATTTATTTATAAGGCATATTGATTGAAAATTAAATAGTTCATTCGATATATGAGGAATGAACTGGTCATGAAATTATGGATAGGGCCCAATTATAGGTATCACTATGATTCATCGATAGTATCATGAGGAAAATCAGTAAGCTACCCCTAAATGTGTTTTTAACCATAATTAAAAACAGTATTGTGGTAATGTTTATTGACTAAATGTAAAATGTTTTTTAGTTACTTAAATTTACATATTTATTACTCTTTATCTAAAAATGATAGTAAATTTTATGATATAAATTATTATGTATATGAATATTTTCCAATAAATATTTATTATTCCTTAATTATTATATATTATTTACTCATGATAGATTCCACTTAATGTAACTCTTACTGGAGCATCTGAGTTCACCCTTATTTTATTTCTATTACCATGATATGAAGAATAAATAAATTTATGGGTTCAAGGATGAGAATTTTTTTACTTTTATTATGTCTTATATCATGTTTTCAAGTGTAATACAAGCCTCAAGTATATATAAGCTTTATGAATACAACTATACTATTTAATTCCTTGGTATGTGATCACCTGTATCTACCACTAATGTAATAATGTAACCACTGACTCTAAGACACATGGGAAGGATTATTTAAAAAAATTGTATGATAAATATAATTTTATTTTGAGAATTGATGTATAATAAACCAATATTTATAATAATGTATGTTATAATGTGTGCAAATGAAATCAAGACCAAAAGTATTTGTGTGTCTCATTTTGTTTCATTGGGACACATTTTATATTATAAACATGCATTATTTTTTGAGGTGTATATTAAAAAATTGACATGTAATATCTTTAATTGCATTATCCCAATGAAATTTTATATTTTGTTTAATCTTATTATTTCATGAGGCATATGATTCAAGAGTTACCAAAGTGTTTAGGGATTTACGATATAATATCATTATTTTTTAATATTGCTTAGGTTTATGATTATTATGATTAAATATTACGATTTATATCTAAAGAAACATTTTAATTTTATTTTTATCTATTTATTTCCTGAAAATAAATGTATTATTTTTATTTTACACTCTGTATATAACCAATTTTCTAAAACTATATTTTTAATGAAAATTGAAATTATATCTCTCTTCGGTCAGAAATCCTTTTTCTTCCATATCCATGTTTTCTAAAAATATTACAATAGTTTTTTATTGTTCTCTAACTAGTTTTAAAATTCATTTTTAACAATGATGTAATTTTAAGAAAATATTTTTAAATAAATTTTCTTATTGTTTTCCAAATGAAATAATTTTGACTATTTACCAAAAATGTGAAAGGAAATATTGTCTTAAAATTTATTAAATAAACATTATTTCATGTTGTGATGACTTTTCAATGATGTACTGCTTAATTTATAATGTTATAAGGATATATTTCAATTGGAATTATTTCCATAATTTTTTAAAATATTATGATTCAAAAAATTTATTTCAATGTGATATTCTCCTCGTGAAATATTTCAAGTTATCATTCAAAAAACTATTCATATAATATGACATCATTTGATGTTAATTATGATTTTCCTGGGGGCCTGCTCCAATTATATTGTCTTTATTCTATTTATGGATGGTTTTTTTGAGAATATGTTTTTATTAAATCAGATTATTTTTCCATGGGTTATGTCATGATGAAATGATAAAATATTTATGAAACCCTTTTCATTTAAATGGGTTCTACTATAATAATAATTTTTTTATAAAAAAATCTATATTCATGTATTCAAATTTGATTAGTATGTTATGATATTCTAGAAAAGATTTTTAGTTTTTTCATAATGTGATGGTGGTCACATTATAACCAATAATGGTGGTTACCTAATAACCATGGATGGTGGATACACTCTAACAAAGGATTGTGGTCACATTACAACCAAGGATGTGTGGGACCTATATATACCTCAATATAATTAAATAAATATTAATATATCATGAGATAAATAACATTATATTGATGGTGAATCATGTTTAGTAAGATAATTTTTCCACTATGGTAGTCTTAAGAGTGAATCTTGACTACTATAATAATTTTGGGTGTGAACTCATTCTACTATGATAGGCTTGGAAGCAAGACATTACTATAATGTAAATGATTTTATATAATTATGTTTATTCTCCAAAACTATTTCCTATTCCAATATTATTATATCATGTCTCATGTTATTTTTTCAATTATTATTCATGTATTGTGAAATACCATGATTTAATCCATGACTCGGGTTTATGATCTATGATATGAAGAGTACAGTTTGGAAATTTTATTCACTTTTTCTCAAGTCATTATTCCCACATTATGTTAATATCTCATTTTTTAACCTTAATAGGAATCTAATTACTCCATTTCATATGTTTATTTTCCCCAAATTGTGATGTAAGGTATTATGTGTTATATATTGAAGAAGTGTTCCAATGATGATTAACATAGTGGGAGATTATGTAGTCCACCTATGAACCAATATTTTATTTATCCAAATTTTCAAACAAAATTTTAGATATAAGATTCTAGAATGGATCATTATGTTATATAAATAATATTCAACTATTATGACGAAATATATATGCATGAGAGCTTCAGGTATTGATGATACAACTCCGAAATTATTTATTTCAAGTAAATTTTCATCCTCGATTAGATCCCAGTTGTAAAGAAACATACTAATGGTTTTAAAAATATTTACCCTTTTTTTTCATAATATCTTTGTCTCTCAGATATCTAGGTTTTATTATCTTTCATTATTATTATTATTCTCCATCCAAGGTGCTCTTGACAATCCAGTACGATTAAATATCTCCGGAATCATTAGGATTACTTCTTTTCTTTTTTTCCATTATCCTTATATTTGACACTCTTTTTTCCCTATTTACTTTATCTCATGATATTTACTGCAAAAATTTGGTTATATAGGTTTACTTTCAATTGGTTGATCTGTGTCATTTTGTGTCCCCTGACCGCTGCTACTACATATCTTGTCACCAAAACCATCTTGATAAACCCCATCTTGTTTAGTCATAATGGAGCTATTTGGTATAGAATTTATTGCGTATATTTTCAAATATAATCATCTTTATTATAATATTCACCCTCCTCTAATCTTTCTACTATTTATATTGTGTAAGAACACTTATTAGGTCAGAATGATGGTGTTTATGGTGGATTGGAACGTTTTTGGGGGACACATTCGGTGGAAAGGATTCGTCTAAGCTAGTTCCATCCATCACTTCAATTTAGAATGGAATTGAATGGTGTAGAGATGGTGTAGTGTTCTATCAACATCAACAAAGTTTTCTATATTTTAGTTCCATTGTCAGTTTGTATTGAAAGTGGATAATGTTTTGATGGATTTTGCTGACGTTAATTAGGTTGGTTTTTTATCACTAGTTTCGTTAATTTTTTCAGATTTATGCTTTCTATACTCTTTTTTATGATACCAATGAAAATTTTTTATGGTCTCATAAAATCTTATAATCCAATTTTAAGTCCAATATAATTTATAATCCTCCATTTCCAGTTGGTTTATCACACCATGCCACATCAGTCTAGTGATATAGTTCATCTTGAGGTTTTGGGGTTGTGTTATACAAGTTGTAGTTAGAATTCTTATAGGTGTTAATTTCACGACTATGTTCATGATAGTCCTGGATTGGTGTATTAGTGATTCAACTATACCATTGCACTTATATCTAGTTTTCAATTTCTATTTCCTTCAAATTGTTATTATTTATTTCCAAGGAGCACCACGTTTGGTTTTTTAGTATTTAATGGTGATGGTGGTTTTTGGTGTATGTATTTTAGTGTGGATTTTGAGTTATTTTGTTCTTTTGGTTTTATAAAATGACACCAATAATCTTTAGATGGGTCCTTGATAGTTATGGGGTGTGGGTGAGCATAATTATGACTGGTGTTTTGGGGTGTGTAGCTTAAGTTGGATTAATGTGTGATGTGATGACATGTTCTATTTTTTGAATTTTAATTTGGTTTGTGGTATTTTGGGGTATAATTTTTTAAGGTTGTTGATATTGGTCGTTTATAGATTTTTCTATAGAGTAAATTCTGATAATACCACTCAAATATAAATGTGGTTAATTAAAAAAAAATAATTAATTTGGATTGATATAGGTAGAGTTGTCGAGAGTGAATCTTCATAGACACACTTCTATCTCCAAATTACCAAATAGGATATCACCAATACAAATAAAGTATTTATAGAAATATATAGAGTGTCATTTTGTAAAATGGTTCATATTCCCTAGTGTTTCAACATGGGGTGCACCGATGCTCTTTGAAAAGAAAAAGGATGGATCAATCTAGTTTTGTATAGATTACCAAGAGACAGACAAAATTATAAAAATGAAAAATCATCTACTTAGAAGTATTGATGATTTATTCTATCAACATCTAGGATCTTAATACTTATCAAAGGTGGACCTTAATTCTAGATATTTTTATTTGATGTTTAATAACGATGATTTTCCTTTGACAACATTCTATATGGGATATATAAACATTTATTTCATAGGGATTCCCATAAAACTTACTAATTCACATACCATATTCATGGATTTTATGAAATGAGTCCACATAGACTGCCTTAAAAAATTATAGAATTTATTGATGATAGTCTCATTTATTCCAAGGGAAATTAAGAACATGAATAAATCTAAGGATTCTTATAGAAACATTATTAATGTTTAAAATTTATGCTAATTTCATCACATGTGAATTTTTTATGGATCATGTCACATTCTAAGGGAACATGATAACAAATAAAGGAATTTCTATGGACCCCCTCCCCAGGAAATGACAATACATAAATAACATATATCCTCATGTGTCCTATAAATCATTAGTTTTCATGGATTATTATGGTAGTACCAATTATTTTTGAAACATGTATCATTATTTTGTAGACCAATAACTATGATTACATGGAAAAGTGGAAAAGTACATCTAGATAAGATAATGTGAGGAATTATTTATAGAGATAAATAAGATGATATTCACTATTCTTGTACTCGCACTTCCATCATGTAAATATGGACATTCATATATGATTATGTTTTAAAGAAATATTTGGGTTTTTAATCTTAATTAAAGATAAATAGATAATATATGAATTATGACTATTGATGGTCCATGAGCAAAACTACCTATTTTTTAATCTAGAGTTATCATTTGTCATATTTTCATTAAATATTTGGGCATACTACATATATGGTGAGAAGCATGAAATATCTAAAAACTAATATATTCTAATTTATATATTCACAAATAATTAGATCAAAATTCAGTAATGAAGATGGATAGAGATGATTTAAGACTATTATATTTCTATTAACTGCTATTCTACAAAGGTGAATCGGATTGTTGAATCTCTTAGAAGAAAAGAACTTCCAACACCATTTAGGATGCATATTTATAAGGACAATATATTCATATATGTATAACGTATGGATATAGAAATCATAATGGGAGGGATGACATCATTCCTAGCCTAAATTATTTCCCAAACACATGTCAAAAATAATACCAAGTACCAAGGTATGATTTAGAGAATCAAATGTTTATGGAAGTATTGAAAGATAATAAGATTAAATAATTCCTCAATAATGAAGATGTTTTCATCTAATTTTGAACTAGAATTGTTTTTCTATAATTACCAAAGATAATTATGTAGATGATGGATAAATCTCATAGCTCATATTTATCTATACAGCCTAGAAGAAATATGATATACTGCAATCTTTGAGGGAAAATTTGGTTGGAAAAAATGAAATAGATGATCATGGTGTACACCTCAATGATTTTAGTTTTTAAGCAAGTTAACGTATGGTTAAAAAAACCAAGTGGATGATTAAACCATTTTCCATACCCATATAAATGTGGAAAAAATAAAAATTGATTTTTCAATAGTCTCCTAAAGATATCCATAGGATATAATGTGATATGGGTTGTAGTTGATCGAAAAACAATGTTTTCAAAAATAATTGAAAAACAATAATAATTCTCTACTGAACTACTATCCATGATATACATAATGTAAGTGGTGAGGTTTTATGTGACACCACTTTCAATCTTCTCTTATCATGAACCAAGGATAAATTCAAAATTCCATAAAAGTATTCAATATTGTTTTTATACTCAATTGAATTTTTGTATTGTATATAATCTGAAAGTAGATGCCAATATAAAATATCCATTTTGACACTAAAGGATAAATTGATATCATACCTAATGTAATTTAATTGACTATGGGACCAACATCCCCCTTTTTGTAGTTCTCATACAAAAACAGCTTCCACTAAAGTACTCAAATTAACAAATATGAAGCTTTAAATAAGAATTGATGAAGAAATACTACTTTTAGTGATGATATTAGTTTATAAATTTTACAAGAAGTGATCATATAAAAGATATTTTTAGGGATTTTAATGTATTCAAATAGCATATATATGCTTCTCAGATTCGGTAGAAGAGCTATGTTGACAACTGTCAAAGGGACATGGAGTTTAAATTTGGAGTTAAATTTATTACTTCAAATATCACCATGAAAGAGACTCATATGGTTTTTAATTAAAGTATATATTAGTCCTACACATATTGCTCCCTATGAGATCCTGGATCTCATAAGATCAGTGGACTATCGACTATCTCTTCCACTAAACATGACTCTTGTTCATAATGTGTTCGACGTATATTTTCTAAAGAGGTGTATAACTAACCCATCACATGAATTAAATAAAATGGTGGTAAAAATAGATAATTACCTCTCTTATAAGTAAAAACTTGTGATGAACCTAAATAGTAGTGATAAAGTTATATGGAACCAGACAACTCACCTTGTTAAGGTGGTGTGGATAAATAATAAATATAAGGAGGCCACATTAGAACTAGAGGAAATAATGAAACCATAGTACCCTAACCTTTTATGAAGAGAGAACAAGATTTGAAATTTAAGGTATTAAAGTAACAAAGTGGTGAAGAATTTCAATACCGATGATTAATTAGAGATATATGTTTCAAAAACTAATGTTTGATTTATTGTATAGTATTATACACATACAACACATATACAAATAAAAAAACATTATTTCATTAATTAAATTTGATACATTAGTCACCAAATAAACCAATGAAAATTAAAAATATTATAATTAAAAAAATAGAAAATAGGAAAACTATATTATGAAAATTTGGATCTTTTCAAACTCATAATATAATCACTCCCATGAAGAACACTATGTATATGTATTAGAATATTAATTATCCAATTAAAATTTTAAAAATGGAAAATTTAAAATTTTCAAAATATTTTTAGTAAATTACATATGATGGAATGATAATTTATTTATAAGAGGTAATATGAACATTGGAATAGTAACCTAACTATTAAGAATATTGAAATGACCATTGGAAATTGTAACATGGTCGTTGGAAATATAATTTAAACTAAAAATAATAAAATTTAATATAAATAGTAAATATCATGAGTACTTTTTAAAAAATATTTTAATGATATAAAATAAATATCTAAATAATAAACTCAATGGAATTATATACAACTTTATTTAATAAATATTATTATAATGTATTTTATAAAAATAATATTTTTTATTAAAAATTAAAATAAGCTTTGATGGAAACTTATTTTGGAAAATTTAGTTTCTATTATAGAATCATCACATATAGGTTTTCTAAGGTATAATTTTTGGTAATTTTTGGAAATACATAAAATTTTAAGTAAATGGTAAAAATATAGTTTCTACCTAATCAGTCTATTTTAAATTATATCATTCGTGATGTAAAAATAACCTAATAAATTATATAAATGTTTTATCAACCAGTAAAACATTTAATTAGATAAGTGGCTCATTTAAATATGATTTACTACTTTTAGAAACCTATAAATTTATATTTGAAATACTATAGTAAATAGTATTTCATTAAAAAAAACAAATTGTCATTTATTCGATTTCGTTTTTATAAAATATTGAATCTGTAATTGTAATTCCTTAAATGGCCTAAATATTTTTTGTTCAAATTTAACTGAAAATTTTATTAATATCACCCTTATATTTATTACCATGTATGTTTTATTTCATTCTATATTTTAATGAACAAATATCCCTCTCCAGAAATTCAAGAACACAATCTCCCATCCCATAAAATACCACCCTCCCTCACTTAAAAAAGATTAAAAATTGATAAAATCCATTAAACTAATCCCCTTAAAATACATATTTATGTTATGAAGAAATTAAAATCCAATAAATGGTGCATTTTTGTGTTGTATATAAGAAGAAACACTGAGATGATGGTATGTTTTGATCAAATATTTATTTATCATTTTCGAATTTTCTTCTTATTTTTATTTATTTCAATAAAAAATAAACTTATAAGATTAATATAGTAGTATTTTAAAATTATATTAATTATTTTAACCTACATTAATGATAATATCTATAAGAAATTTTATTTCAACTTTCTCTTTTCTACTTTTTGATGAAGTCCCACAAATATTTGGTTAAATGACCCTGAGGATGATTCAAACTATCTAATTATTACAAATATTATTGATGATTTAAATAAATAATTGAATATATTTAAATTATAAATATATTTATTTATATTATTTATTATTTAATCATAAAAATTAATAAATCTCATTAAAGAAATCTCACTAAATCGAAGAAATATATGATATTTTAAGGAAAAATTGATATCAAAACATTTCACCTTTAACAAAAGGAATTAAGGAATAGAATCCAATTATTATAATTGATCAATAAAAGAAAAATTAAAATAATTAAATTTAATTTCCATGTTTTAATAATTCTACATTTATTATACAGATGAAAAAAATCAATAGAATAAATTGGAATTGAAGGTAAGGGGATTATCAAGCCTAATTATATATTTTTTGGTTATATCCTATTTCATGTTATATTCTATATATATGTTCATCTAATTTCATTAAAATTTCCCTACACTATTCTATAAATTTTTTCTCAACTGATATATATATATATATATATATCTACTTTGTTCAACTAATTTCTACACCAAACACAATTATTTTTCAAAAGAGACATTATTTTTTCCAAACACCACACTGAATCCTATTGAATTTTTTCTTATCTACTAAAGAAAGATGATGTTTTATTCTAAAGTATTATTTTCCAAATTCATTTGTGAACTCTAAATGATATTCATGAAATTATTCTTTTCAAAACAACTATGAAACCCATTCTATTTATGTGTTTATCTAATAAAAATAACCGGTATATGTTTGATTTTCATGTGGAAAGAATAATTGTGTAAATTTTATGACTTGATGGGTGGTATTGGAATTATATATTCCTAAAATTAAATGGGTAATATAAAATATCTCTTGTGATTATGTGTATTATTAGAGCAAATGATTCTATATTTTTTCACCATTTCGATGTCATGATTTATACACATATGTTATGTGTGAACAAGATACCAACCTTATTCACAACTACGTGTTTTATTTTATAAAGTTGTTATGATGTTTCATTATTTTAATAAACAATATTCAATTTTTTTCTCAAATTATTCACATGTTATTATGTTGATGAAACTATGTATATGATAGTATTATGATTTTTATGATCAACCATATACAATTGATTAATGCCTCTTATTCATTCTAGGTAATCTGTCTCCTTACAGTAATTTTATATCACCATTTTCTTTGATGTATATCTATTCCACCTCCAAGGTGGAACGTTTCTGGGCAGTGTAGAAATTGTCTGACAATGATCATCAACCGTTCATTTTTCTATAGATATGGGTTCTCATCGAGTTCTAAATTCCATTTATTTCGACCCACTAAACATCATTATCCTTTAAAGAAGGTTTAATTAACCCTGCTGGAACTGTTGGTCCTAGAAGGTGATTTGGTGGGGGTCATGCACCTATGATATCATTACTTCTTGGATATAAATTCCTAATATGGTATCTAATGGGTTAATTCATGGTTCCAAGAACTCCCAAAGGCCCTAATATAAATGATTCATGGACCTGACTTCTAATGGCAGGTGATCATTGGCTGACCATTTGTCCAGTGACACTTAAGGACTCTATTGTTCAAGATGATGAGAGGTCAGGTTCACCGCACCCTTCCAGGGGTGGATTGTTTCCTATTCTAAGACTCTCTTATAGATTTAAGTTGTGTACATATTTTTTTAATCCTTGGTTCATTCCGGAAGAGTGTGTCTAAGGGATACCCATGGTTTTCATGATCATCGTAAGCATGCTCATATCTTATGATATGGAGGTAATGCCGACTTGAGAAAAATAATAAGCTGATTTGGTGTTTAGAATCATCCAAGGTGGGATGGTAGGTGACTTGATTTTGGGATCGGGCTCATAGAAAGGGATTTCAAGTTATTAAAGTGAGAGGAATTAAAACCCACGTAGTCTGGAACTTATAGGGATTACACATGGAATCTGCCAATTTGAGGAGACATGATTGGGTGGACACTTTTGGATGGGAACCCTTTTGAGCATGTGCCTTATGGTAGGCATCCTAATTATCTTAGTTTGGCCATGAATCAGATTTCTCATAGGTCAGAATCACGTGGATGATGTAATCCTCACAAATCTCTAAGACAAAGTGAATCATGTTTTGTGTGAGGAACAATAGGATTTTAAATATTCAACAATGAAAATACCTCCTAACCTTTGGGTCGGGGAGGGAGAGCCTACAGTAGAAGAGGCCATGGTGACCGTGGTGAGGGTGTGGTGTAATGAAACCTTCATTGTGGAATTAAACTGAACGTCACATGGCCCTAACTTTGGTTATTTGGGACATACCTCACTTAGAGGGCCCCAAAACAAATTCTGGGATGGAGAGGAGTTTTGTCCTCTTCAAAGGGGGGACCAAACATACCCCATTCCACTGATCACTATTCCTCATTGAATAGAAAAGTGAGTGATCACCCTTAGTCCAGAGAATGAGGAGGTTCATGTCAGCATCCAAATGTTAGACTCAAGGTTACCATGGAAATGTAGCCTCACAGGCATTCCCGAAGACTGACCCATTGTGGGTAGATCCTTCGTTACTCCAACTACCATCGATATTTAGACTCAATGGGGAACTCTGATCCACCAGATGCTCTGGTCATATAGGTCTGATGGATTTGGAGGATGCACTGCCCTGATGCTGAAGGACTAGTTAATGGAGGGATCATGGAGGTCTGGTCAATATTGGAGGGTGAGGTAGGATCCAAAGGAAACAATACACCAAAATACCCCATTCTGCATACTAACTTTTTATAAGGGATGGGGGAGGCTTAGGATGCCAGAGTGTTATGTGGGAAAATGGTTCATCTGTGTACTACTTCAGTACATGCGCATGGGTATAGACAACCGTGTACCATAGTGGTACGCGGCCTATCCCACCACCTGGGGTTTCATCTGCATATTGATGTAGTATGTGGAATCGAGTTCAGTCTTCATAGTGGTATGCTACGAGGAGTACCATATTGAAAGAGGGACCAGGGGATCATCGTTTGATGAGAACTCATCCACAAGAAGGCTTTTTTTCACAGTTCACCAGTTAGGTTCACGGTTCTATTATTATTATTAAATTCCCCCGTTTTATTGTTTGTGGCTGGTTGTAAATATAGAGGGAGTGGTTTGTTGTTCGGGTTTCACCATTGAAACAAGACAAAATCCTAAGTGTATCCTCTAAGTATCCCTAAATCTTTTGTCATATGTATTTCTCTATTTCTATCACCCTCTGTACCTATGTGTGTTCCATACTTTTATTGTGCTCATTTTATAGATCATTGGAGTAATCGTTTCTGTTGGGAATATGACACCACTTTCGGGGGCCCATTGAAACAATATCCTAACCCACAAGAAGACTCATTCAACTGGGGTTTATGGAGGATTCTGTTCATGATTATGGTTCATGGAACACTACTAGTTATCTTCCTTCACAAACATATGAGTTTGTATCATGGTACATGGACGGTCCTTAGGTGTATGAAATCGCCGGCGACACGGTTCACAGTTTACCTCATTCGTTGGACATCGCTCTACGGGCTAGTGATTCATAGATAATCTTGCAAAATTAGTGGTTTTCAATCTAGCTGGTCTGGGTACCTTTCCTAGTTATGGTACGTGGGTCACTTAAAATTCCTTGAAAACATTAATTCCTTCATTTTTCTTCTGAATATTGAATATCAGTTTGAGTACATTCACCTTTCTATACTTGTATGAGTACATAATTACTTCTGAAAAGCTATTGTGGGGGTACTTTCTCCCATTATAAGGAAATTGAGGACCATAAAAATGCCACAATTGGAATGGTGTCCATTTAGATTGAAAAGGGGGCTATTATGAGGTAGAAGTGGTCCACAACTGAAATGGTTTGCATAGAACTGAAGGACCCGGTAGAAGGGGACCACACCTATATATAGGGGCCCATGTCATTTTCCTTTTACCATTTCTCATGGAAAAAAGTGCTCTCAATTTCCCCAGCTTCCTCTTCTCTTGTGAACTGTTCACTTTGCGAAAATTCCATTTACAAATAGCTTTGTACGTTCTACGAACCAATCTGATCTCTATTTGTCCTTCTGAGTACCATGTTGTGGATTTCGCAAAACGTTTTATGGAATTTTAAGAAATAAAAACCAGATTCCCCATATGAGGCTGATACGCTGCTGGCTCGTCCGCATACCATACATTAATAATATTAACAACCTGAACATAATCCTTAATCCAAAATTCTAAAAAATGAACTTAATCATGTCCTAGGTTTATAGTATAGTATTTATGTGAACCTTTTTTTTGTTGGACAACAATTTGAGGGCCATGTTCCCATGGCTAGTTCGCATACCATGGATGTATGCGATAGAATTAGACCACATACCGTAGCTGTAGGCGGTGTTACTTCTCCGTATTATGCAGTACGTGGGATGTGGATACCTCATACTATTTTCAGAATCCATCACGCAGAGCAATAGGTGGATATATTATGAATCCTTTGAAGACAAGGGAAACCATGGTGGGGAATAATGATGATCATCTTGGAGCCCATATCATTCCCAGTGACTACTTTTTTAAGGACTTCTTAATGCTGGATATCTCAGCATACATGTTATCTGTGTAGTTGTCACTTTACAGCTTTGGTCTTCCCACTGACGTGTCTCTACCATTGCCTAACCCTAACATCCCTTTTATCCTCTTAGAGGAAGCACAAGGTCATGATAGTTACAATATTTACCTAGTAGGATAAGTCATCGCCACTCCGATTCTAGAGAATTTCTTCATACATTGATACTCGACATGGACTCAGGGAAATCGTGAGTACTTCGACGGTGTCCCAAGATATAATTCTTGAGAATACCCATCCATTATCAGCATCTCCAAATAAAATCCTATTGGTGGGTGGAGCATCAAGTGGGATTTTTGGGCCAGAGGATGTTTCTCTGATTAGTGGGCCTGGGTGTTTTGGCTGTATTAGACCTGTTTAGAGTCCCCCAAACTATTGTCAATGGCGGTCTTATACCAGGCATCCTGGGTTTATTTGTTTGTAATCTTCTCTCTAGGAGATATCCATCTGGAATTGCTGAGCATCTGGTGGTCGAGAACCAAAACCATCCACCTACATTACAGGGATATGGGTATTAGACTATGGGATATCTACCATCTTGGAGGACTCCCCATATTTAGATAAATTTCTGACGAGTTTCACCTAGCAGCCACCACATGGAATGACACTAATAACATGTCTCCTTTGACAAGGAGCTTACTGGTCATGGAATTAGAATCACTAGAAAATCCCCTCAAGGCTCATTCTCTCATCCCATACAAAGCATGGATAAGGATATTCATGTAGAAAAAATGGACCAAAGATGAGGGCTCGCCATAGTTAAACTCATCCCACTCACCAATCTCTCTAAACACCAGGGTCATATTGTGCTACACTTATAGCTGGGTGAAATTCCACATTGTGATACGAATTTTGGCCAGAAGTTTCACATGTGCTTAGAATTTTAGGATTCATTTCCATTATTTTAAGTGGATGGATCTTCCCATCCTCTGACATATATAACAGGGTTCAGGCCTATACCATGATGATGGTGGCCACATAGAGCAGAGGTTCGACCCACTAATTTCTCCCTTGCTACCCTCTCTCAGCTTTATGAATTGTTTTGAGTGATACAGAAAGATAGGCCACTGTATCATATTAGAGGACCATTCCAATTCATGTATGGTTTGATGGGGAATCACATCCCTTGTTATGAACACCACCATACAACAAGGGTTTCCCTATTCCTACTTTCATCCTTCTCTTTAAAATTTTTTTGTTCTTCGTCCTAGGACTCTGAGCATTATTGACGTGGTTGGGTTGTTGAAAGACACCTCTCATTTCTCATATAAATTGAATCCTACCACTCATGGATCACTGAAAGGAGATAGGGTTGGTTCCTTGGAGGAATACACCTACCTCATCACCCTTCGAAATAAGATGCTCACTGCTCTGGTAGGTCGAGTAGTCATTTGTGAGCAATACGTCCCCTACCAGTTTTCAGATACATTTTGATGCCTTCAACATACTACACTTATTTCAACTATTTTATTATGGGGGGAATCTCATCCCATGGTTATCCACAAATTATTTCTTATGATGATGCATAAAGGTGATGCTAGGGAGATTATCATTCATAACACAATGTGTCCCACCTTTCTATCATTGGAATATGACCAAAAATTTGCAGCTTGTTACCCAGGAGGGATGTTGAAAGAACTAGTTAGGCATGTGAAAAAACCCTAAACCATTTCATGAATCATCCTTACTCAAACAACAATTTTATACATTCCTTCTACTACAATGAGTACAATATATACGACTTCTACTTCCATCCCTACAATAGCCAAGATAGATACACCTCCTGCTTTGGGCCTTGTAGTAAGAAGACATTAGGTTTTCCGTCAAATGTGTATGGGAGGGGTTTCATCAGTACAACAAAATTTAGTGAGGAGTGATTTAGACAACTTACCTCCTGTGGATATTTCCCATGGTCTTAATGAGACTGGCACCAGCCGAGTATCACTAATAATCCTAGGACTTGTGGTTGGTCTTCTGCATCTGGCTCTAGTTCCAGAACCATATGAGGGAACATATAGTATACTATATTGGGTGTTTTTTATTTGTTCCCTCACTACTTCTATGGAGACGCATCCTACTTATAGACACATTTCATAAGGGGAGGATCAATGTAGTGGTGTTTTGGAAAGGAACCGGGTAGTGTGCAAAGAGGCTTGGTGTCAGTTATGCTCTCTTGCCTCTGAGACACCCCAAGCCAATTTTTCTGATGAGGGTGATAATTTTCAGTTTTTATTCACTGATATGGGTTCCGGGGTTTGATTATCAGCACTTACACCTCATTATTTACCAAATCACCATTTCCCGATGAGATCATGCCTCTTGTGAGGACAATCTTGCCATGTTCAATTCATCCCATCACCAGGTGGTGACCTTGCAAGATGGGTTTGATAAATTTTAACATTTTATGGACAAGGAAGTAAAGGCCTTTGATTTTGTGGCAACCCAAGATGAGGAGATGTGGGAGTGAGAATCCCACACCACAAGGATTAGGGAACAACTATCCTCCTCGTGCGCCAACTATGAAGCTTTCCATAAAAAATAGTGGGACCTTATTGTTGTTATAGAGTGGGTGTTTCTGATGGTCAAGGCTAAAATGGAGGAAAGAGACTTATTAGAGCATACAATCGATTTCTTATGGAAATCACTCACCATATTTTTAGAAAGGGAAAATTGAGCCTTCTGTAGTTCTGTCCCAAATCATGATATGTACTCTTCACTTTTTTTGATACTTTGGGGAGACTCTGAATAAGGTACGTTCCTCCATTTTTTGTTGAACTCAATGGAAAAAAATTGGATTTTAATTATCTCATTATTTTCATTTTCCTATCATCATCATTTCAATTAGGCATAATTTTAAACCATGACTTGAAACTACTAAACTAAAACAATCAACCCAGTCTGTAATTTTTTTCTTGAGCCGCATGACTCAGTGAGGGAAGTTCGACTATTGCTGGGGTTTTATTGAAAACCCCATGAAATTTTGAGTCACTTTTTTTATATTACCATAAGTTTTTATTAAGCGTTCTTGGTATGGTCTTATAGGGCATATCATGGATTTTTATCATGTCTCCCTTTGTGGGTTTTTGATCAACAAGCTATAAGCCTTTTTTGGTGGCTCAGTGTTTTTTTAACAACCAGATACTTGACATTTATCTAGTGCTCCTTTTATGTATTTTTCCTTTTGAAAGTATGTGGTCTATTTCACTAGTAGTTCACAATCTTTCCAATAAAATACATTACTAATGTTTTAGGTCGAATAGAGTTGACTACACCCAATGAGGCAGGGCCCTATAATTTGACCGTTAGCTAAGAAAGTTCAAATATCCTTCTGAAATGGATTATGGATTTTTCATGACCTATTATTTTTTGATTTTGTACATGAATGAGGATTGGAATCCTCATTAGGCATACAGAAGTAGGAAAGGACTCTCTGAGGTACGAATTTGTCTTTGACTGAATACAATTAGTCTGGGAGACATATGTAGAGCCACCATGGAATAATGTTCAAAAACAATATAAGGTGTCCGTGAGACACTAACCTTCCATTTTTGATGGCCTTTTGGGATTTGAAAAATTTTGTATTTATTTTTATGTTGGTTTCTATTGTGGGTGGGTGTCTTGAGTAGTGGTGTTTGAAATAATTAGGAATATTCATATTATATTTGAGTGGGAAAATATTCCAGCACATTTCTTTAATGCATGAGGGAGAGCTGGTGAATAGTGAGTTCAGTTAAGAGTATTTTAATATGTTAGGGGAACATAGAAAGAAGGAGGTACATAAGACATTATCCAAGAGTTTTCCACAATACGGTGTGTGACATGACATGAATTCCAATTGAGCACACCAATGCTGAAATGGACACTCTACGGGATGAATTTTCCTTTGAATGATTGACAATTTTGTGGGTGACATATGCAGAGCCACCAGGGAATGATATTTATAGCCAAGAAAAGGTGTCTACAAGACATTGGCCATCAGTCTCCGATGGCCATTGAGGATCATGTAGATTGGGGACCTTTTGAATACGGTATACGAACTTTGACTTGGGGTTCACATGAGCATAAAAAGGGTCATTTTAATTTTTCTTCCTCAGGGAAACCCCAAAATTAGTGGGGAAACTCTTATTTTGTATGTGGATCCACATCACACATACAGATGGGATATCTTTAGAAACCTCAAAAGGGCCCAGACATGAATCGGTCTGGTATGTTCCGATATATCCTTAATATGTATAAGGAGGAATGTGTAAACCATGACATTGAGGGCCACTGAATCAGGAGGAATGGGATGAGACTTAGAATCCATTCGGAGTACTGAGATAGGATAGTAATATCTTGGGGATGAATTTTCCTTTGATTGATGGCCAGTTTTTGTGGGCAACATATGGAGAGCTATCGAGGCATGATGTGCATAGTTTATCAAAGGTGTTCACAGGTCACTGTCCTTCCATCATAGATGGACTTGGAGGGTTATGTTAATTCTAGATCACTCATAACACATATTTTGAAATATGATAATATTTTATTCGGACATATTGGGGATATTTGGGCTTCAATTTACTTGTTGAATCTGGTGTCCCTTACGTAGATCTGACTCATATGCAGGGTGAGGCATTTGTTCCATCATTGATATATGTGGTTATTTAACATCACATGGCTAGGACATGGGGTTCCCCTTGAGGTATGGAATCATGTAATTCCTTTTAGGTTCGTTCTGTTGGGGCTAAATTCCTTGACTTTTTTTCCTTAATGCCATAGTGGATCCCTCAATGAAATCCACAAACTCACGAGAGCTGTGCTCGGTGTGAGAAACAAAAGATTAAGATTATTACAAGGATTACATGTCTTTGATTAGGAATAGAAAAATAAAAATTATAGAGAACATTTGGTATTAAACAATTTTTATGAAGTTTAACATTGCACAACAAGGATGATTTTGGACTTTCAATTTAACATTGTACAGTGAGGGCATGATGCTATGAAGTATAGAGTCATTCAAGGATAACGATTATACTATCTTAAAGATATTTAATAGTTTTTGGTTAATTGAAATTAGGATGTTTCGGTGTTCCATAGACATGAGTAATGATAGAATGTGTAAACCATAGTCCTGGAGGAAACTTGAATCAAGAGGGATGATGTAGGGCTTTGAAGTTTTTGGGCGTATTGAGATTGGAGAGATATCTCCTGGGGATGAATTTGAATTTGATTGATGGAAAATTTTGTGGGAAACATATTCAAATCCATTTGGTCATGATGTGTATAGTCAATCAAAGGTGTCTGTATGACACTCACCTTCTATCTTAGATGGCCTTGAATGATTATGGGGATCTAATTTTTTCTTGTAGAATGGAATGTGGAAAATTGGAAATTTGTTCTTGGGAAAGTGAGAATACCTGAAATAAGATTGATTGTAAACTACTAGGTGCTTCCACATAGGTATGACTCATATGTATATGGGGAAGAAGTATATTTTGACTTCTCATGATTGATAGGCATGTGTGGAATCACATAATACCAAGAACTAGACCACATAGAAATCTTGATGAATTTGATAGTTTATTGTCTTGCAATTGGACCTTTCATGGACTCACAATGTAGTTCTAGCCTGTATGGTGGGAAAGTGCATTTTTAATGGTGGTTGGGTCGGGATGCCAAATATGGGCATCAATATGTATCCTGCGAGGGCCAGAATCAAGCCATACATGGTTCTCTATAGTCCCTGTAAACTTTTTCTTGATGTCTAGAGGCATTTTAGATTTTTTTTGGATGATGGATAGGTCAGGATACAAAATTCGGGTGTCACTGTGTATCATGTGAGGGAAGTAATCAAGTCTTATGTAGTTCTTGATTCTCCCAAACAAATTTCACTCGATGTGTAAGGACATTTGAGGGAATTTTTTTGATGATGACTGGACTGAGATTCCAAATCCATGTATCACTAAGTGTCATGTGAGGGGAAGATATGAGCCATATGTAGTTTTTTACTTACCCTATACTGATCTAGCTCAGTCCATATGTAGGAACATTTTCATTATGTCTATTAGGGGTGCCAAGTCCACCATACTACTATATAACATATTTTCTTAAGATAATTCTTAGCACTGATCTTATGCTCACGCGAGTCACACTCATTGTGAGAAAAAAGGAGTTGACATTGGTTTTTCTTTGTAAGTGTTGGGGGGGGTAGAGGATATGATGGGGTCATTTTATTTTTCATTCCTAGTGGGGCTGGGCCGAGATTGAAGATCGATGCATCTCTACGTATCTCATGAGGGTAGGAATCAAGCCGTACATAGTTCTCTATATAACTTGTATCAATCTAGCTCAGACCATATGTATGGAAATTTTAATTCTATTTATCATAGTTTCCAGGTCTATTATGATAATCCATAGATGGATTTTGTACGAGAATCTCTACCACTAATCCTAAGCACATGAGAGTTATACTCGACGTAAGAAACAAGGAGTGATAGGGGCCCACCTAATGAATTTTGGTAGATAGGGGCGTGATGGAGGCATTTTTTTATGGTAGGGGCTCAGCCAGGATCGATGATTGAGATGTCACTATGTATCCTGTGAGGGAAGGAATCAAGCTATACATAGTTATTTTAGAGATTATGCAGCTTATTATCATGCGATAAGGACGTTTTGTGTCCATTTTTTTAACGTCTTATGGTGAGGGTGCGATTCACTATTTATTTTCCTATTTTAGGGATGAGTTCTTAAAAGTTTAACACCATGTTGAAGGAATTATGACTCATAGTTTAAGGTCTTAGAATTTGTACCATGGAATTTCAGTTTAATATCGCGTTGCATGGACTAATACCGTACAATTTAACATCATGTGGTTAGGATGATGACTCATTGATTAAGGTCATAGAGTTTGGACCATGGCATTGGGGGTTTTATAACTCATAACTTAGAGTCGTAAATCTTGAACCATTAACATGGAATTTATGTTACTCATAGTTTAAGGTCTTAGAGTTTGGACCATTGACCTTGGGGGTTTTATAATTCATAGTTTAGGGTCATAGAGCTTGGACCATTCAAATGGTATTTCTATTACTCTTAGTTTATGTTCATAGAGTTCAGACCATTAACATTAAAGGTTTTATAATTCCTAGTTTAGGGTTGTAGAACATGGACCATGGCATTGTATTATTAATACACAAACTACTTCTTCAAGAACATTGCATTTGTGGGTGTCATGATGAGTTTTTCGTCTATTGATGTGAAGGCATATGCCTCATTGGAATATACTCTATTCATGACATATGGTCCATCACACTTTGGCTCAAGCTTTGGTGGATTCTTCCTAATTAACATCGGGGTTTGGAGGAAAAAACAATTTCTACTTCAACGAAACGTCGAAGGCGAACCTCTTTGTTTAAGGCTCGTGAAATCCAGTTTTGGTATATTTCCAAATGATGCAAAGTGTGCATCCTCTTCTCATCTAGATACTCTAATTAATCAATCCATCTCTAAGATTTATCATCCATAGAAATTTGATCTTAAGTGGACACACAAATTAATTCACTTGGATTTTGATAGGAAAAAACGCTTCTTCACCATATAATAGTGGGTACGAGATTGCAAGGGTGGAAGTGCGGGTTATGGTCTGGTAAGAACAAAAATCATGAAAAATATTTTCTATTCCTGATTTATTATCCGTATCAACCATATTCTATGTATTTTGGGAAATGACTTGTTGAAATCCTTTATCGTCCTAGTGGTCACTACATGGTAGAGGGATGAATGGTTGTATTTAATTCCAAACTATTGGTATAGTTTTCCCAACTCAGCAGAGTAGAATTTGGTGGCGCTGACTGTCAGGACAGTATGCGAGACACCAAATTTGGTAATGATATTGGTCTTCACAAAGCTGGTGATGTTTTTCACCCTGACTTCATTAAATGGTATGGATTTAGCCCATTCAGAAAAGAAGTCGTTCCCTGTGATTATGGACAAGAATTGTCTGGATATAGTGGGAGGATATAGTCCCACAACATACATTCCACAGGAATCGAATGTCTAGGAGTACTTAGTTGTATGATGTAACTTCGGGGGATGTGTTTTAAATTATCATGAATTTGTAAGGAATAGAAGATCTTGCTGAATATTGCACAATCTTGTATCATGGTGGGACAGTAATATGCAAGCCTTTAGATCTAATGAGAGAGCGTGGTTGCTGATTGTTGTGCTCCACATGCCCTTGTGTGAACTTATTTCATGACAAAAGTCATTTCTTCTCTATCATTTCACTAGAGAAGTACATCATCATGACCTCATTTATAGAAGACCTTTTCATGGTTTACCCCATTGTATAAGACAAAATTGACTACTTGTCTTGATAATTTCTCCCTTTTATCCCCATATGGCGGGAGTTCCCCATTCTGAAGGTAATTTTCAATGAGTTTCATCCAACTAGTGGAGTGACCATAAGGTTCAAGGGTGGGGATAATTTATTGTTATTCCCCATATTGTTCTGGGAGAATGGAAAGACCATTCGGTGATGAGCATTGCTAATGACATATTCATCCCGGTCTGGATCGACCAAGGCTATGGCTGTAGTTTCCAAAGCATCAACATGAGCATTTTGTGACTGGGGGACATAATCAATGTTATTTATTTTGATAATTCATCCATCGGTTCTTGAACATGGTTCTTCAAGGGGACTAATACTTCTTTCTTGATGTAATAGTAATCAATGACCTGTTTGATGACTATCTCTGAATAACCCTTTATTTTTAGGTGTTTGTTTATCACATGAAGTTCCATCTCTATGCCTATAATGAGGGTCTAATACTCTGCTTCATTGTATTTTAACCCATCCTGAATGAGGAAATAGTAAGGATAGATTGCCTTTTCGGGAGATATGAGTATAACTCCCAACCCCACTTTGTTGAGCGTGGGATCCTCCATCATTTTCCCCTTCAGGCTTCGGGAAGCACCATCTATGTACATTTCCCATGTCTGGGGGTCCTACTAAATGGAAAAAACTTCTTCATCAGGAATTTTGGCATCAAACGGTGTTTTTTATTTCAAATGTTGCTCGGCCAGGATGTCTTCTAACTTTTGGCCTTTGATGGCCTTACAGGGCACTTACATTTTGTCAAACTATTGTTGGATGACCTCCCATTATGATAGTCACCCATTTATCATGGGATGGTTGAGGATACATTTTAGAGGGTTGTAGTCGGAAACCAGGTTGACTTCATGATGATTCTTGGTAATTCATGAGCTTCTGAACTAAGAAGATTAGGGTTTGGAAGTACTTTTCAGTCTTCGAATACTAAGTTTCAGCATCGATCATTGTCTGGATGAGCTACTAGAAGATATTCTCACTACTGGTATCATTCTTCTATGTGAGGAAGGAGCCTAATGACCATTCAAGGATAGTAACATATAAAATTAGTGGCCTCCCCTTGAAAGGTGGCATGAGCATCGGCGGACTTAGGAGATATTTTTTAAGATTGTCAAATGATTATTGACAATCATTATCCCACTCATACATAACTCCTTTAATCATTTTCCTGGTGAAAGGTAATCATTTAACTTCTAGGTTGGCTATTAGGCACTTAATGTAGGTGAGGTTCCCCTTGAGACCTCTCAACTCGGTGATGTTGTGAGGTTGGGACAATCCAAGGATGGATTTGTCTTATTGGGGTCTACTTCGTTGTCATGATGGCGTACGAAGATGATGGGGAAATTTCTCAAGGTAATGCCAAAGGCACACTTCCAGGGTTTCATCATTAAACATTGCTATCACAATTTGTTGAGGATAGTTTCAGGATCAGCCAGGTGGTTCGAACACTATCAACATTTCACCACTAGTTCTTCAACATAACACTCGGAATTTTTTCCCAAGATGGTCTTGAAGATGTAATTCATGGTGCACTAATATTTGGAATCGACATTCTTTATGACAAATGGAATCACATTATAATAGAAAACACCCCGAGGGGCCCTAAAAGAAGTATCTTCATCTTTTTGGTCCATCCAGATTTGATTGTATCTAGAATAGTAATCCATGAAAGAGGGGGCTTTGTATCCATCTATTGCTTCTATCTACCATTCTGTGATTGGGACTGAGAATTCAACTTTTGGGAAATGCAGATTGAGGTCCCTAATGTCAATGCAGATTCTATTCTTTCCATTCTTCTTTTTTACATGGACTATTTTTTCCATCCAAGTTAGATATTGGACCTCCCGTATGAAGTTGGATTTGATTAGCTTGTCAACTTTATCCTCTTTTTTGGAATCATGTGTCGGGTGGGTCCTTCTGGCTGCCTGCTTGTAGCCCTGGTGATCTTTAGTTATTCCAAGACGATGGGTGGCTACCTCAGGATCAAGGCCTGTAATTTCTGCATAATTATAGGAAAACAAATTTTAATTCTTCTTTAGGAAGGATATATATGCCTCTGGCTCCTCAACGGGCATAGCCACAATGATCAGAGTGGTCCATGAGTCATTTTCTATGCCCATGTTTATCTCTATAAATTCATCGATTAGTGTGGAGACACCTTATTTGAATGTATGAGGGGAATCATTGAGGTCTTCTTCTTCTTCTTCTTCATCATCATCTTTATAATCTTCCTCTATTGATGAATAAAGTATTTTTGAGATGAACTCTCCAATATTGAGAGTGAAATCATCATTTTCCATAGTATGTGAGGCAAAAAAAAATTAGATGTCCTGAGGATGGGGTGATAGAATCTTTGATAGGGCCTTTCTTGAAAAAATGGGAGTCAACCTGCTTTTCCAAGTCTTTGGACTCGATGGCCATTGTTGATATCAGGCAGACAATTTATTCTGTATCCAGACATGAATTTATGCATTCAACTTGGTTGATGGGTAGTACATACTCTTCCTCATATTGCTAGAGGGGGTCAACAGGAGCCATCTCTAATCCATTCAGGGCATTGATCCAATCAGTGTCACCAGCCAAAAGAGTTTTTTCATTGAATTCATAGAACCCAATGTCGATATAATTTAATTCAAAATACTCAAATAAGGATTTATTGGCATACAACATCCCGTTTTTTCACATTAGTGTAATATTCGATGCACTGATGGTAAAAAAATTTAATTGGAATGTGATAATGCATACAATGTCTCCCTAATAGAAAATTAAAGGATGTACTTTTCTGCACTACCAGGAACTCAGAATCTGATATGAGATCTTCAATACAAGTTTTAATATTGATTCATCCCAACGGTTTCTTATCACTTTTGTAGTATCCTAGAAGATTTGTACTGCAAGTTGTCATGTTTTCTTCATTCTCTTCAAGTAGAAGAAGTATTCACGGGAAGACGAAGTTAACTTTAGATCCATTATTGATGAATATCCTCCAAAAAAATTGTTTATCTTCCTGGACATAAAAAAGGGTTTGATGTTCCCTTTGATGATGGAATATTCATCCTTGTTTGTGAATGAGATGACGACATGACATTTTTTTTGGAACTAGTCTCTGTCTTGTAAACTTTCACTATTGTTACTTCAACCTAAAACTCCTATAGACTTATCAAGTCATTGATGAGTGCCTCCCTAAGATCTACGTATATGCTCAACACATCCATGATTGACAGCTTTTCTTGTAGTGAAGTGAGAAGCATTAAAATATCATATTTCGACTCTAAATGTAAGTGCTTCTCTGCCCGAGGTTTCTCTTTTATAGACACATTATGGGTTTGAGCTTTGGATGTAGATGGTTCAGAATCTGTGACTAGGGCCGGTGGCACTGTGGCCTTTTTCAGGTTTTCCCAAACTAGTCCACCTGCATGCCTTGGGATTTTTGGTATTTGTTCTTCACCTGATGAATATTCCAACATGGAAGGAGGAACATTCTAGTTCTTATTGTGTATATCGAAGGGTCCTCCCACGAGTTTCTAAGATGTTAACGGTTTGATTTGGGTGTGACCGTAAATTTGACCCCTGCAACGATCATGCCTTCCAAAAATCCTCAATCCTCTTCAACCTCTTCTGCTGACTCTCAAGTTGGGAATAGATTGTAGAGACCCTAAGCTTAATGTACATTGACATTACATTACTTTTTCGGAATACTTAGTACATAACAAAATACACACACAACGACCATAATAGTTTAGTGTCTTTGGAAACTTAGAATATAATCTTCTAATCATGGTGAATGATCATCAACATCTCCCATAAAGATCTTCCCTTTTTTTTATACCTAAAACCTTTCTTTATATCCTGGGGAAAAGAAAACATAAAAGGGTGAGATGAAATGCTCATTAAGGGTAAACAAAAGAAATATCAATCACATCATATTCATAAGAACATAACATTTTGGAAATCTTAACCTGCAAAAGAGATCATAATATCATAACATGGGATAAATCATAGTTGTGAAATGTAATCCCAATAATCATAACATAAAACATGAAACTTTGTGGCATACACACATAATCATATAGAATCATTTCTTATTAGTCAAGACTCATTACCAAGACTATCTTAGTGGACAAAGTCCATTTCTGAACCGAGTTCACTCCTCGTTTCAGTCCTGTTTCACTGAACCGGTTTAACCTACCATTCCAGCCATTTCTATCTCTTGATATAAAAAATATTTACCCAGTGCATTGGAGGGAGATATATTTCCCACCCGTCTCATAATGATACAATTCTTATTGGCTCCACAAAATCATAAATCATACATCATTGCAAAACCCATGTAATAAAAATGTAAATCCTAAACATCGTGACATCATAAAACAATTCATTAAAGATTAAGGAATTCATAAAAATAATTCCATCACAACATAATCAAATCAATGTAATAATAGGGATAGAAACAAAACCCTTTATTATCTTAGATGGAAAATAATTTTGATAAAACACTTGAACTCCATTCTTGAGAAAAATATCCTTTCTACTTCAAAAACACTTTTCATTTCTTAACATGTCATACAATTTTAAACTAAAAGTATTTGATTAAAAATAAACATGAAAAATTGTAAAGGAAGTTTCTTGGAAATACTGTTTTAAAAATCCATTAATGTCGTATAAGTTAAAAAAACATTATTCTCCTACTTTTGTCGAAAAAGTCAAAAAGTACCTTATACGAAAAACGACAAAAGATTCCTTTCATATATTTTACTAAAAACTCATTGAATGGTAAAATTGGATTCAAAAAATTGTAGGTTGATGGAAGTAATATTACATATTGAGGAAACAAGGATGTGGATGATAAAATACACCCCAGTAAAATTTCAAAGTATAAAAAATATTGGATAACAATGAGATTGTGATATTTTCCCTTACCTTAGGTCTGACTTGCATCGTAAGTGTCTGAACCTCATGTATAATGATTTAAATAATGTTATTTACTTCTTCTAGAATCGTAATTATTGTTATGATATCATATATGGTCATAATATTAGCTTCTTATTAGTAATATTTCATTACAACTTGTTATTCGGGTGTTTATTACTTTTTGTTCTTATGCGTGTTTTGTCGAATAAATACTTATTATTCCCTTTAGGTTATAGATACCTCATTTACAAAATGTTATTAGTATAATAGATATCATATTCATTCATTCAATTCATTTATATAATCTTTATGCAATTAAGATCATGTAGAACGAGTCGTATCACATCGTGGAGACGGTATTCCGTACGTACGCACGAGCGATGATATCGTTCTCATGATCATAGAATTGTATTGGGGTGTATGTATACTATTTCCGAATCAATATAACTTTTCAATAATCATATATAGTCATTATTTACACCATTATACCCATCCAAGAAAGGTGGTGGTGGAAAGTAGATTACACCACGGCGTGGAGACGGTATTCCGTACGTACGCACGCGCGATGATTTCATTTTTCGTTGGATGGATAGATGGTGAAATCGGGTTGTTTCATACTTATAATAACATACCAGTATATGAGTGATACTGATGTTATTACTTCATAATGAAACAACTAAATAAGAAGAAGTTGAAGAAGAAATAAAGATGAAAGAATTGGTAACGAACATTACCTCTTCCTTGAAGTGCTTCTTTGAGACCTCCTTTTAGGGCACTAAAATTTGTCTTTGAAGAAGACACTCTAGTATGTATCTAAGGAAGTGGATTGGAGAATGTGGCAGGGGTTGGCCGAGCTTGAAGGCTCAAAGTGGTGTGAGGAAGAGAGGGAGGAGGTGCCCTTTTATAAAGGAGGATAGGGGCACCTTTGGAAGAACTAAAAATATTATTTTAATATAGAGCCAAATTCGGTTTTAAATAGCTCCAAATTGATTTATTTCGAAGCTAAGGTGGTGATGGGTCGCAATCATCTCATCCAATAGAATTTAGACCAGTTTAGGTTCCTATGTTTACCTTATCATTTAGATTTAACATTAAGTTAAATAATTTTACTTTTACCATGTCTTCTTCTGTTCTTTCACTATAAGGTTAATAAACTTACTATAACAATCCAAATGAACCCCAAGTTGTTTATTATTTACATATTTAACTTTATATAAGTCATTTGGCCGAACCTTATATTTTTAGGAATAAAATAAAAATTACTAATATAATATTTGTTTTAAAAACTATTTTATGTCAATTTTGACAGTATTTAGTAATTGATTTTTGTGAAAATCATAACAGAATGATTAGTTCAAACAAAGTTAATTAAATCCGTACTAACATGTCATATTAACCTAGAAAATTAGTGGAATTCATAAAAAGTCTAAAATTATATTTATTTCGGTATTTATAATATCAATTATTCTAATTTTTCACTATTATGGTAATTACTTCATCATCATTGTGTCATAAATAAATTACTTTATTTAACATCTAAAAATTATAAATAAAATATCATTATTTATTTAATCTTACTAAATTTCTAATGAATATTTACAATCAAATTTATCTTATGTATAACCCTATATTAAAAATTTCGTAGTAAATAAACTTTGATTTTAACTCTTTTAACTCTTCTTTGAATTAAATAATAATGAATGTCCCAATCTAATCCAAGTTGGCCTAAATGGTCATATATTATTACTAAGGTTGTTTTTGGTCGAATTACACTTATCCAATAGAATTAGTAAATGTGTTAGGGTAATAATAATATCATTTTTACACTTAATTACACTACTTACTTTTAACCGTGGTAAAAAAAGTAAAAAGTTACTATTCACCAAAAATTATTTTCATCTCATTAAACCACATTTTACTTACTGACATCAACTGTGTCTCTCAGATTTTTGAAATTCCACTCACAGAAGCGGTACAATTAAGTTTTATGAAAAAATCATTTTTTAACTACAACTTAGTGGTTTCACTATTCATCAAAAAAAAATGAAAGTTTTCAGAAAAATAACAAAAATTAGGCCTAAGATATATTTGATATTATGGATTCAAAAATGATATCTATTTTACCAAATTCAATACATATCAGTTGCATTAATTAATTTAAAAATTAATTCCCGTCGTCAAAACAAATAACATGTTCTTAAGAGATAATAACAATCAAAAGATTGACATTTCTTTATGTCTGGATTAAATGTGAAATTACATCCAATGACCAACATAGTATTAAATTGTAAAAATATATTCTAAATATACATTCAAACCTCTCAAATTAATAATTTATCACTATTAATTATTTCGATTAAAAAGGTTGTTTTTAATTAAAATTTTGTAATTTTCACTTTTCATCAGAAAATGAAAGTTATCCGAAAAGTACCAAAATTTCACCCTAAGATAATTTCGATATTCCGAATCCAAAAATGAAGTCCATTTTGAAAAATAAAATTTAAAAAATTTCAAAAAGTGGTTATAACTATTCATAACGGCTAGTTTTAATAATATTTTAATAGCATATCTTTGTTTAGAGAAACTCGGTATTGCGTACAACACACGCTATCACGGAAGGTCGCGCTTGTGTATAATGCAAGCCAAGTCAGGGTTGCGTGTTGTGCAAGAATCCTTTGTTGTTTCGTATAACATAATCCAACCATATTTCATTTATACATTGAATACATATATATATACTCAATGTTGCGTAGAATAACTATTATCAAAATTGTGTGTAACACGATCCAAGAATAGTGTTGCGTATACTGAAAGATAATACGGTGTTCCATATAGCGCAAGGTAATCTTGGTGTAGCATACAACCCAAGATATTAATGAAACTAAAAGAATATTTTTCATAAAATCTCGGGGTGTTACATTCTACCCCCCTTAAAATGAATTTCGCCCTCGAAATTCGTCGGGGTTATAAATGGTTTACTACTCGAAAGTTTGTTTAATATAAACCCACATCTTAAAAAGGAATACCCAAACTTGGCTTTAAAAACTAACATATGAAATGTAACGGTTACCCAAATTAACTCATCACTGGGTTTACACGTAGGAGAACATAGGTGAAAATATGGATATGGAAGAAAATTCTAACCATCATGATCTGATGGAGAGTGGTAGAGAACATGGCTATGAAATAGCCAACAATCACGAAGCCATAGATTTGCGACGATCTAAGGTACCATCTGATTCATCAGATATAAGGGCACTGGGACAACATTTTTGGTTTTCAAGATCATTTCCCTAAAGATAGTGAATTTAAAGAAATAGTTACATGATTTTGGTACAATTTCAGTGTTGTTAATGCATTGAACAATTTCCAATTCATCTCTTAAAGAAATGAAGTTGAATTTGTTATTCATGAAGTTTTAATAGATCATGTGATAGAATAATGGGTCATTCCATCTATTTCAAACAAAAGGTTAGCAAAAGTTATCAAATATACATAAGTCCATCTATGGTGAGGTTAATCATATACGATTCCAAAAATGAACTTATACTTCATATATCATACCGCATATTAAAATAAAACTAGTTTCTACTAACTAGGGACTTCCTGTAGGCCAGTGGTAGGCGATAAAGGCCAGTCGCACTTCGGTTGTGGGTTCGATTCCCACAGCCTTGTCCGACGCGATGGGTTGTCGCCCGTCCTATAGGTTGTCCTTTTTCTAAATCTATATTACTATACCATCCCATCAATAATATCAAAAAAAGTTCTATCCTAACTTATGTCAAACATAATCCATTCCAATCTTTAGGCTTATCTAAAAAACTTCAGTCCAAGCTCATAGTATAAAGAAAATGATTACATGAAATGTCACATAACAATCACGTGAATGCCATCATTTATCCCCCATATATCATAAGATATATCTTGTTGGTCAAATTACAAACATGTGAATACCTTAATCATGTATTCTCTTGAAGAATGAATACCCATTAATTGAACCATAGTGAAAACATGAATGCAGTCAAAAGTTAACTCTTTCTACATACCAAAATCCAAAAATTCTATATACTCAAACCATGATACAACCTTCTCCTTATATAAGTCATAAGCTCATGAATACGATCAAACATTTCATTTTCTCGTTTTCCTTTCATTATGCGCATATCATCTTTTTTTCCAAAAATATCTCAATCAAATTCTATGGTTACCGGTACCATTGAAAATCACAATAGACCAATACATAAATATTCCAATATTCCACGATACTATATACAACATTATTTTGGAATCCCATTACATAAACACTTAATCATTCCACCACATCGTTGTCATATTCAACATCGCCAATAGTGATCACATGTGACTTCCCTTTGTCCTTTGCCTTAAGTGTTTTCTCATGTCGATCATCACTAACCCCTGGATTAGGGAATTTATTATCATATTGCCCAATTTACTTGAACATGACGGATTGAAGTGTAGTAGGTTCATTCTGTGTATCCCTTACTTTGTTTTCATCATTAGACATCTTCATCCCATCATTGCGACATTCAAATGCCCGATGACCTTCCTTTCCACATTTGAAACATTTACTTGTTCCTTTAAGACAATCTCCACCATGATTCTTTCCACACTTTGAGCATAAGGAAACATTCATCTTGTTTTCACCATTATTCTGAGATTTCTCCTTGAACTCCATCTTTCGTTTCCTGTCAAAACTATGAGATGGATAAGTAACACCAACTTCCATTTCTACCTTGATACCACAACGCACAATTTTTTCATAGCTACTGAAGTCTCTTATAGCTAATGCTCTACGAAGATTTGGTTTTAAGCCACTGAAGAATCGATCAACTTTACTTTCATGTTAAATGATAAATCCAGATGCATACCAAGAAATCCTTGTAAAATTCTATTCGTATATACCAACATATTCATCATCCTTTTGCTTTAGTTCAAGAAACTCCTTCTCCGTCTTTGTTCGAAGAATACGAGGGAAGTACTTATTGAAAATAAGTTCATGAACTCTTCCCATTCCATGGACTCAATTTCTTCTCTTGGCCTCATATTCATGATAAGATTCCACCATTGATCAGCTTCACCTTCCAAACGATACACTGCTATGATGAATTTATCATGTTCATAACATTGAAGAACTGAAAATATCTTTTCAGTGGTACTGATCCATTGTTCAGCAACAAGTGGATCAGAAGACCCACTGAAAGAAGGTGGACGTTTCCTCATGAAGGACTCAAAAGAATATTGTTCCCTTCTCTGCTCATTTGGATGTCCAGAATGGTTCATAGCTTGTGTGAGTATAGAAATAATATTTTTCACTCCATCTCCCATAACATTTGTTTCTTCAAAAGGACAATAATTGCATTGTCCATTACATTAATCAACACAGTTCCTTCAGGTTCCAGCCATTGTCTAAAACTCAAAAAGAATAGTGTGAGAGGAAAAAATCATGCTAGGGAAAACAACACAATAAAGGAGGAGTACCTTCAATATCTAGCATCTCGGGTTACCATAATTCTATTACTATAACCTATAATTATACTTATCCTTAGGGACATCCCTAGACATACCTTAGAAAAATCTCTACGGATCTCACTAAACTTCTCGAATCCTAGTTTCCAAAGGTTGACTAAACCTTTCCTCTAATACCAACTGTATAGACCCTAAGCTTAACGTACATTGGCATTACATTACGTTTTTGGAATACTTAGTACATAACAAACACACACACACAAGGACCGTAATAGTTTACTGTCTTTGGATACTGGGAATATAATCATTTAATTATGGTGAAAGATCTTCAACATCTCCCATAAAGATCTTCCATTTTTTATACCTAAATCCTTTCATTATATCCTGTGGAAATGAAAACATAAAAGGGTGTGATAAAATGCTCAGTAAGGGTAAACAAAAGAAATACCAATCACATCATATTCATATGAACATAACATTTTGGAAATCATAACCTGCAAAAGAGATCATAATATCATAACATGGGATAAATCATAGTAGTGAAATGTAATCCCAATAATCATAAAATAAAACAGAAACTTTGTGTCATACACACATAATCATATAGAATCATTTCTTATTAGTCAAGACTCATTTCCAAGACTATCTTAGTGGACAAAGTCCATTTCTGAACCGAGTTCACTCCTCGTTTCAGTCCAGTTTCACTGAACCGGTTTATCCTGCCATTCTAGCAATGTCTATCTCATGAGATATAAAATCTTTACCCAATGCATTGGAGGGAGATATAGTTCACACGCATCTCATAATGATACCATTCTTATGTGTGCCACAAAATCATAAATCATATATCATTGCATAACCCATGTAATAAAAATTGGAATCTTAATCATTGTGACATCATAAAAGAATTCATTCAAGATAAAGGAATTCATAAAAATAATTCCATCACAACATAATCAATTTAATGTAATAATAGGTATAGAAACAGAACCCTTTATTATCTTAGATGTAAAATAATTTTGATAAAACACTTGAACTCCATTCTTAAGGAAAATATCCTTTCTACTTCAAAAACACTTTTCCTTTCTTAACATGTCGTACAATTTTAAACTAAAAGAAGTTGATTAAAAATAAACATGAAAACTTGTAAAGTACATTTCTTGGAAATAATGGTTTAAATATCCATTCATGCCTTATAAGTTAAAAAAACATTCTTCTCGTACTTTTTTCAGAAAAGTCAAAAAGTACCTTGTACGAAAAACGACAAAAGATTCATTTCATATCTTTTACAAAAAAATCATCGAAGGGTAAAATTGGATTTAAAAAAATTGTAGGTGGAAGGAAATAATATTACATATTGAGGAAACATGGATGTGGATGATAAAATACACCCCAGTAAAATTTCAAAGTATAAAACAATCTCGGATAAAAATGAGATTGTGATATTTTCCCTTATCGTATGTCTGATTTTCCTCGTAAGTGTCCAAGCCTCCTGTATAATGATTTAAATAATTTTATTGAATTATTACTGAATCATAATTATTTTTATGATATCATATATGTTCATAATCTTAGCTTCTTATTAGTAATATTTCATTACAACTTGTTATTGGGGTGTTTATTACTTTTTCTTCTTATGCGTGTTTTGTCGAATAATTTCTTATTCTTCTCTTTAGGTTATAGATACATCATTTCCAAAATGTTATTAGTGAAATATATATCATATTCATTCATTCAACTCATATATATAGTCATTATGCAATGAAGATCATTTAGAATGAGTCACATCATATCGTGGAGATGGTATTCCGTACGTACGCATGAGCGATGATATCGTTCCCATGATCATGGAATTTTATAGAAGTGTAGGTATACTATTTCAGAATCAATATCACATTACAATAATCATATATAGTCATTATTTACACCATTATACCAATCCAATTAAGGTGGTGGTGGAAAGTAGATTACACCACGGCGTGGAGACGGTATTCCGTACGTACGCTTGTGCGGTGATTTCATTTTCCGTAGGATGGATATATGGTGAAATTGGGTTGTTTCATACTTATAATAACATACCAGTATATGAGTGATACTTATGTTATTACTTTATAATGAAACAACTAATGAAGAAGAAGTGGAAGAAGAAATAAAGATGAAAGAATTTGTAACGGACATTACCTCTTCTTAGACGTGCTTCTTTGAAACCTCATTTTAGGGTACTAAAATTGGTCTTTAAAGAAGACCAGGACCTCTAGGATATCTCTAGAAAAGTGGATTGGAGAACGTGGAAGGTTTTGGCCGAGCATGAAGGCTCAAAGTGGTGTGAGGAAGAGAGGGAGGAGGTGCCCTTTTATAAGGGAGGAGAGGGGCACCTTTGGAATAACAAAAAATATTATTTTATTATAAAGCCAAATTCGGTTTTAAATAGCTACAAATTGATTTATTTCGAAGCTAAGGTGGGTAAGGGTCGAAATAATCTCATCCAATAGAATTTAGGCATGTTTAGGTTCCTATTTTGACCTTATCCTTTAGATTTAACATTAAGTTAAATAATTTTACTTTTACCGTGTCTTCTTGTGTTCTTACACTGTAAGGTTAATAAACTTACTATAACAATCCAAACGAACCCCAAGATGTTTATTATTAATATATATAACCTTATCTAAGTCATTTGGCCGAACCATAGATTTTTAGGAATAAAATAACAATTACTAATATAATATTTGTTTTAAAAATATTTTATGTCAATTTGGACACTATTTAGTAATTGATTTTTGTGAAACTCATAACATAATGATAAGTTCGAAAAAAGTTAATTAAATCAATAATAACATGTCATATTAACCTATAAAATTAGTGGAATTCATAAAAAGTTTCAAATTATATTTATTTGGGTATTTATAATATCAATTATTCTAATTGTTCACTATTATGGTAATTACTGCATCATCATTGTGTCATAAATAAATTAATTTATTTAATGTCTAAAAATTATAAATAAAATATCATTATTTAAGAAATCGTATTAGATTACTAATGAATATTTTCAATAAAATTTATCTTATTTATAACCCCATATTAAAAATTTTGTAGTAAATAAACTTTGATTTTATCTCTTTTAACTCTTCTTTGAATTAAATAATAATAAATATCCTAATCTAATCCAAGTGGGCCTAAATGGTCATATGTTATTCCTAAGGTTGTTTTTGGTCGAATTACACTTATCCAATAGAATTAGGACATGTGTTAGGGTAATAATAATATCATTTTTACCCTTAATTACCCTATTTACTTTTAACCGTGGTAAAAAAATGTAAAAAGTTACTATTCACCAAAAATTATTTTCATATCATTGAACCACATTTTACTTACTAAAATCAACCGTGTCTCTCGGATTTTTTAAATTCCACTCACAGAAGCGTTAAAATTTAGTTTTATGAAAAATTCATTTTTTTTAACTATCACTTAGTGGTTTCATTATTCATCAAAAAATGAAAGTTTTCAGAAAAATACCAAAAATTAGGCCTAAGCTATATTTGATATTATGGATTCAAAAATGATTTCTATTTTACCAAATTCAATACATATTTTTTTCATTAATTAATTTAAAAATTAATTCCCGTCGTCAAAACAAATATCATGTTCTTAAGAGATAATAACTATTAAAAGATTGACATTTGTTTTTGTCTGGATTTAATGTGAAATAACATCCAATGACCAAAATTGTATTAAATTTTAAAAATATATTCTAAATATATTTTAAAACCACTCAAATTAATAATTTATCACTATTAATTATTTTGATTAAAAAGGTTGTTTTTAATTAAAATTTAGTAATTTTCACTATTCATCAGAAAATGAAAGTTATCCGTAAAGTACCAAAATATCACCCTAAGCTAATTTCGATATTCCAAATCCAAAAATGAAGTCCATTTTGGAAAATAAAATTTACAAAATTTCAAAAAGTGGTTATTACTATTCATAACGGCTAGTTTTAATAATATTTTAATAGCATAACATTGTTTAGCGAAACTCGGTATTGCGTACAACACACGCTATCGCGGAAGGTCGTGCTTGCGTGTTATGCAAGCCAAGTCAGGGTTGCGTGTTGTGCAAGAATCCATCGTTGTTTCTTATAACATAATCCAACCATATTTCATTTATACATTTAATATATATATATATACTCAATGTTGCGTAGAATAACTATTATCAAAATTGTGTGTAACACGATCCAAGAATAGTGTTTCTTATACTGCAGCTAATACGGTGTTGCGTATAGTGCAAGGTAATCTTGGTGTAGCAACAACACAAGACATTAATGAAATTAAAAAAATATTTTTCATAAAATCTCGGGGTGTTACATAGATAATTCGGTTTCGTGGTCATAGTCTTCATCTGAGAAGGTGTCCATCAAGTGAATGACATTAATGGACCCAAAGAACGGTTCTTGATCTGATACTATTTCTATTTAACTTTCTCCATCTAATCGTGTCGTTTTGTGGGAAGTTCCCACTGTACTGTTTGGCGAGGCAGTTCTCATTGAACCAAGACTATTGGAATGATGTTTAAAAGTTTCAATAATGACTTCGACTTTAGTGTCATCTCATCTTCTTTTCTAACTACCCTTCTAGAATTTAGAGGACCACAGGTTTGAGGAGGGTGATTGTGTTGTATTGGGAGATTTTGTGGGCACAATTGGTTGTTTCATATATTTCTAGAGGATTACATGAACCCAATTGATGGTCTTCTGAGTCATCCAATTGTTAAAAATTTACTCTTTCTTACTGGTGACTGTCTGCCATTCCGCGTCCTCTCTTGAGTATAATGTGGAGACATACAGTACCTGTTCTTGTGGTGGGTCCAGCATAACCTACTCAAAATCAAACATCATTTGTAGGAGATCCTTAAAAATAAAGCATTCTTTGATGGTGTTTCCTAGTATCTGGTGATATGGACAATAATTGGGATGGTTTTCGAGACCCACTTCATTATCTTTCTTTGTATCTTGTAGCTAGAGCAAATTGCAATTCATTGCACCTATAAAGTATCCATGGACCTGGTCATCTTTGAACAAGTAAAATTTATTTCATCGTTCTTCTAACTAATTTATTTTGGAACCCCATCACTCGGCTTATTGAGGTGGGGGTGGTTTTTGGCATCCAGATGGTCCCACACGGTTCTGTGGGGGCCTCATGACTAGAGCTGGTGTCAGGGGTGGATTAAGTATGGAAAAATCCACTTCACCTTTTTTCATTCTTTTCCATAGGGATGATGGGGCCATTTAGTACTTATGGTTGGTCCATTTCATGGAGTCTTCTATCCATTGGGTGATTTCTGAGAAGTCTCTAAACCCACTTTTGTACTTCAACGGGATGAGTAACATTCACAAATCATCCCAAACGTTATCGATTCACAAGGATAGCATCTCATCCTAGGGGAGTGGATGGTTCAGAGAATATGTTAGGCCCTTCAAGACAGAAATGAATTATGAGACACTTTCATTATCTTGTTGTTTGTAGTTCATGAGGTCACTTACCAATATTTTATATAGCGTTGAACTGAAATGGAAGAAAAAATATCGTCAAAGGTCCTCCCTACCAGTGATTGATTTGGATTTCATGCTAGTATACCATAAGAAAGATGAGTCATGTAGGGTTTGTACTATTCAATTGAGTTTTACCCCTTCTTTATGCTCTATAGGTCTTTTAACTGGGTTACAGTAAGAGGGAGAGTGCATCAATTTCTGTTTTGGGTCCCCCAATCCATTAAATACTTGGAATGCAGGGTTCTTGAAGTTTGGTGGTGGCAGAACATTGCTCACCCACTCGGGGTATGGTTTGTGCTCTATTTATATCGGAGCGCGCCACCCCTCCATCTCTTCTAGTCAAGCCGTCAAATGCATGACAGTGATTAAGATCCATTAATTCATATCTTGTAAGGCTTGAGCTTTTGCTGGTGTTGCAGGGGTCCAGACTGGGCATGCTGATTGTAAGATCCTGGTTTTTGGGAAAGGTATGTTTTCATTATTTTTTGGTTAAATCCCTTGTTTTGGGCTTCAAGGGATGTTTCCTGAATGTGTGGGAGTCCTTGGGGGTGTTCTGAGGGCTTGGGGCATGAATGAAATGAAATCTGGGCAAGACATGCCAGGGTGCATGGCCTGCGCACTGCCAGACAAACCGTGCGACTTTCCCATGATAAACTGTGCAACCCTTCCTCCTCCGGACAGAAGCATGCACACTTTTTGCGCATGGTTTTCCAATCCATGCGTCTAAATTGTGCAACACCTCCTCCTCCAGATAGTGGCATGTGCACGGTTTTCACACGGTTTTCCAAACCGCGCGGACAAACCCAGCGGCCACTTAAAGGTGGAAAAAAATTACAAGTATCCACTCCAAGCATTAAAACCCCACTCAGGATTTTCCTCCCCTCCTCCCCTCTCAACCCTAGTGATGAACATGGCCGACCCAAGCTTCCCAAGGGTGGTCCTCCTTCGATTCATGGCCGTTTGGGACTCTGTTGGTTGCGGATCGAAGTTCTGGGTAAGTCTAACCCCCTATACTCCTCTCTTCATTAGATTAGGGCTTGTGGTTTCTCTCATCTTATTTCGAATCTCTAAAACCCTATAATTTGGGTGAGATTTATGTTGATGCTCCAAATTTTGGTCGGATCGAGGTCTAAGGACTTGATTAAGGGTACATTCAACCTTGGATTCGAGGTAGGTGGTCTACAAGTGATATCCCATGGTTATTTAGGATTTTGTGCATGTTTAGTTGTGTTCATACTTTCCTTTGATATTGTTTTGGATAAGCTTGGAATGTTTGGTAATAATGGTTTTTGAAATGTAAAATGGGAACCCTCACGAACCTCGTGGGATGTGTTGCGATATACTTGACCTAATTTGGACCATCCATGGGATGTGTCATCTTTTCCCGGATTTAGCGTTAGATATTAAACAAGTGACCTTGTTGTAATGAATTTTAGAGCCCTTTATAACTCTGTTGGCAGGATTTGTGGAACATGGAATAGAATTTAGGTGATGCACCTAAACATGGAAATAACCTCGGGGTTATTGGAAATGGGTTAAATGTTGATTCATGGGAATGATGAACGGGTTAATTGGGTTAAGGTGTAAACTGATGAAAGACCATATTATGGTAGATTATGGGTTTAATGTTGAATGATTAGTGAGATAGGCATAACACATGGGAATTGCATGAATGTTTAAATGATGTGAAATGGTAATGTGTTAATGGGTTAAGGCATGATGTGGTTTCCCATGTGGGTTGTTGTGAATTGAGTTTGCCGAAGGGCAATGGTTTGGATGGTTGATTGTTACTTATATATTAGCATGTGCACATGGCTTCGTAGAGTGGGGTATGACTTGAGGATCTATGACAACGGGTCGAGTGAAGACTGAGGCTCTAAACTCCACCCTAAATTTATAGGTTAGGAAAGAGGACTGAGGTTCTATTCTCCTGACGATTGCATCCACCCGGACCGAGGATTCGAGGTGAGGATATGGTTTCTATGAGAGATTTAGTCCTCGTGAGATAGGATAATGATGTTTTTACCATATGGCATGTGATTATTGGCCTTAGAACCATGTACCATAATCTATGTGATTAACCCATGGAAATGTGATGAAATAATAAATAATGATAATTTGGGTGAAATGAATGGTCTTGGAAGTGGTAATGGTTTTGGATCTGAATTCGTTAAAGGCCCCTTAAATAATAACATGGAATTTATCATTCATTATCCTTTTCATGCACTACCTATTTATACTGGATATTTTGTAGACACCGTTGGTGGTGGCCTAATGAGTTGTACTCACACCCTGTTTGAGCCGTTGTTGGGTACCCAAGCAGACTTCATGTTTGCAGGCCCGGAGAAGGGAAAGGTTCCTTTCTAGATAGTCGAGTGGATATGGGTAGCACTCGGTGGGGGATCCGTACATGGAGTCGGGACCATTTTGGGGATTTTGACCATTGTCTTTATTTTGGGATTTTGTACACTATGCAATTGTAGTATGACATGGCATATTTATTGTTGGGATTGGTTGTTATACATATTCCTTGTTTATTGGTTATTGTTTCTGCTGTTTGGTTATTATATTGTGGCTTACTCTGATAAATAGGGGGTATAGTCTCCCAAATTGACTACATAGAACCCCGCTGCTAGTCGGAAACCTTTGGCGTATGGGGAGGCGTGCTTAAGGTCATGTAACCACCCGGATTGGAGAACCGGTTTAGTGGCTTCCGGGACTGGGACGTTACAAAGTGGTATCATAGGAGGTCTTTCTTCTCTTTCTCTGAGGTCTTGTAATTTGGTATTTGTAGCCAATGGTTAAGACATGTCGGGCCTTGGTAATGAGCTCATGCTTGGGAGTAGCTAACCTAGGTACGGGGGAAACCCAAGTCAGCCAGGGTGGGAATAGTTGTTCTTGGGTTTGTGTTGTTACAGTTGATGATATTTCACAGTTGAGTGATGTACATGTGGTTTGATGTGACTATTTTATGATATTTATCTTGTGTCTTTAACGGCACGAGGAATTGCATTCATGCATCATTATAGAATCCTAAGGAGATAGGTGACATGCATTGTGTTAGGCACATGCACGGGGTGGGTGTGTGAGTCTGGAAGAGTAGGATGCATCATGCAGTTCATGAAATAATGAAATGATGAGAAGAATGAAATAAAACAAGTGGGTGAATGAAAGGAAATAAAATGAGAACTTTTATGATCGGGTTTAAGTTTTGGGTTGTGATAAATTGCAACGGTTGATTCGGTGGCAAGGGGGTTGCATAGTGATGGTAAAATTGTTAATGAATTATTCCTAATGGAAGGTCTAAATGTGATAAAATGATGATTTAAACATGTTTTGAAATGGGAAATGTGCCTAAGAGGAAATGATCGTGTTGTGAAAGAATAATTGGTGTGAATATGTGTTGATAAAAGGCTTGTGATTGAGTAAGTTGGTTACCCATATTGACCATGACCGTGGTAGGTATGGTAGGGGGTGGTGATCTAAGTGTGATGATGGTCATTGGGGTAAAGAATGAAGAATGGTTTGTTTAAGGATTGATCATGTGGGATATTTCCATTTGAGGTTAAATTATTTCGGTCATTCATTCGAAGTGCCGAGTGAATGAAATGTTCGGATTGTGAATGTTTGAGTGAAAATGTGGGTATCCTTGTTGTTGTCGGTTATCCCCTTGTATGCATGGGTTTGGGCAGTGAGAGTTACCTATTAGAGATTTTGGGCTTCGTTTGTGAGGCCTTCCCAGTCATTCTATGTCCTAGGTGGTGTATTTAGTGAGTTGGTATCATTTAGCCTTCAAGGTGACCTATGAGAGAGGTCATACAATGCTTCTAGTGCTTTTGGGTGTGTGTCACACCTATGGATGTTTTGGAACTTGAATGTGGGGCATCGAGTGTGGCGTGGTGATGTATTGTGACATAAGGATAAGTGGGATGTTTGGTGGTCCAGTTGTGCCTGGTTCTTTCATAAGGGAACCCCCTAGTGTTATGATAAGGGCTATGGTTGGTTTCGAATGGTTGTATCTCTTGAATGCATGATTCACTTGTTTGATTGAGGATTAATGGAGGTCTGGAAGTTGTTTTGAATATGAAAGACAAGGGTGGAAAAAGTATGGTTATATACTCTCACTCAATGGTGATACCTGAGGTAAGGGTGGGTCATGCGGCTGAACTTGTGTACGAATGGGTTGGTTGTGGAGCGATGGTTGAACCTGGTTGGTGATCGCACCTGAGTGTTGATTGTTAAGTGTTGATGTGACCCGTTCGGTAGGGAAGCCTGAGATTCCTGGATGGTCATGGTGTCCCATAGCTTGACATCAGGAACGAGTAAGTTGGTGGTGGTGTTCCTTGATGACTTCTTAGCATACCTCATCTAGTGACAAGCATGCCCAACATCTTGACATTGTCCAGGGTATATTGAGAAGCTCTGGCTCTCTCCAAGAGACATGAAGGTGTTTGTTTATATGAGGGACATCATGGAGTTTACGTACAAGGAAATGATTTGTATGTAGTTTTATGATGGGATGTACACCCTCGATGGCTTAGGGTGGAGACCTCGGGATGGGTCGAATATTGACAATGCCTTGGGCTCTGTTCATGGAGGCCAAGAACAGGAACTAGGTGATGTTCGTTTCCTTGTTTTGGGAAAAGGCTGGATGGCCATGTCTAAGTCTGGGGTTCTATTTGTGATCAGTTTTAAGATGTCGTGGTTGGAATCCCTCGTGGTGAGAAAATTTAACGACACTCCTAAGGTGGGTACTGATAAATCAGCCTTGAATGTGGAAGAGAGAACATCGAGACGGCACAGTGGCACAAGGGTAGCAACGAGGAACCAGTGAGGTGCATGTTAGGTTCCTTGGATAGGCATGTGGGACTTGGATGTGGGGTAAAATGAGCCAAGTGTTGGCTTGAGCTAAGGGTGGTTCAAAGTGAATTTTGTGAGATTTGTTCTGAGTCATGGGAGGATGTGGTTGGATATGACAATAGGTTGTGGCAAGAGAAGTTGAGGTCTTATAACTCCAACAGAGACTGGGGTTAGACCAGGGTCGATAGTCCTTGTGTGGTTTTAGGATGCTGTGAAGTTGGGGCGAACCTTGGCCTTGTTATGTGGTGTCATGCCAAGGGTGAAGTCGATGAATGTTTAGAGGGTGGTAATGCCGTGATAAATGAATTCTACTTGATTTCAGGAAATGACCACGGTGGGTGTTCTGGGGAAATCTAGTCAAATGTGGTCTTACCTGAGATGGTAAAACTGAATGGGTGAGGTGAGTGTGACAACTTATGGGCTTATGTTGTAATAGAAAGTGCCTTTCGAAGAAAAGATGAACCTAAGTGAGGTCATGATGATCTTAGTCCTTGAATGGATGATGTAGGAATGTGTTCTTAATGGTTGTGACGATGTGGCTAGATTCCAAGGCAGGGTAGTGCTCTTATGGATGCTTGGGGCTGGTATGTTAGAATGTGTTAGGCAATGGGAAGGATGGGTTGAGATCTGAATGTCCATCGTCGTTGGAGGAGGTGCCAAGTAACTGGAAATTGTGGAGAGAACCATACTGGATAAATGGTCGGTTGATGATGTGACCATAGTTTCGATTTGGAAGGACTCGAGTGGTCACCGTTCGGGTGAGTTGGCCCTGGTAGAGAGCTTTGGCACAGTTTAACTGCTTAAGTATCTAAGAGTTTTGTTTTGTGTTGGGGTGTATAGTTGTGGAGTGATATCTTCAGAAATTTTGGTTGTAAGGGTCGTGAGTTTTACTCCAAGTGATACCTGGTTGGTTCACTATTAGATTTGGGTGAACAGAAAATGACACCAAGTGATTTGGGGTCATGAGTTGTGCAGAGGATCAGGCAGATGAGGTGACGATTGGTTAACCCATGACGATGAGAAGTTGTGTGTTATGTTTTCTTGTGTTGTGAGTTAGGTGTTTCCACCTATGTTTTCCACATGATGATCTCTTGGTAAGAAAGGTTGAATTCGATAAATCATTGAGGAGTTTTTCAACTTGTGTCATGGTTGCAGTGAGGAAGGCTTGCGGGGAAAGTTTGTGCCCTTGATTCATGTTTGATAGGAATTGTGATGTACAACCAAAACTTGGAAAGTGGGTAGTGCATCCTGGTTTGACCAAGATGTATCATGGTCTCCGAAGGTAGTTTGGTGTCCAGGAATGAAGAAGGAATTTGCGGGCTTTGTGGCACGGCGCCTTACCTGTCTGTGGGTGAAGGCCGAGCACCAACGCCCAGGTGGTTTGTTGTATCTATTGCCCATTCTGGAATTGAAGTGGGGTGATGTAACAAAGGATTTTGTCATGGGTCTTTTGAGGACACCACAAAAGAATCAGGCAATATGGGTGGTTGTGGATCGGTTAATGAAAATGGATCATTTCTTACCGATTCATGAGACCTTTACAGTCGACCTGTTGGGTGAGTTGTATGCTCGTGAAATAGTGCAGTTGCATGGTGTGCCGCGGACCATTGTTTTGGACCGAGATCCGCGTTTCACAACGTGTTTCTAGAAAGGGTTGCAGAAGGCGCTTGGTACCAAAGTGTTTTTGAGTACGTCTTTCCACCCGCAGATGGATGGGAAGTCAGAGCGTATGATCCAAGTGTTGGAAGACATGTTAGGAGCTTGTGTTTTGGACATTGGTGATTCTTGGGAGATTAACCAATCGTTATTTGAGTTTTCCTACAACAACAGTTTCCAGGCTATGATTCAGATGGCACCATTTGAGGCACTCTACGGGAGGCCATGTAGATCTCCGTTGTGTTGGCTAGAGGCCGGTGAATCAGAGTTTTTGGGACCGAGTCTCGTGCTGGAGACTTCAGAGAGAGTTAATTTAATTAGTAAGCGAATGGATATGGCTCAGAGTAGGTAGAAGTTGTACACAGATTGGAGGCGTAGACCTCTTGAGTTTGGGGTGAGTGATAAAATTTTCCTTCAGTTGTCTCCAAGGTTGGGTCATCGTCATATTCAAAAGCATGTTAAGTTGGCGCCCATGTATGTGGGACCTTTTGAGATTATGGAGAGGATCAGACTAGTGGCCTACCGATTGGATCTTCCACAGTGGAATGGTGGGATGCATGATGTGTCTCATGTGTCGCAGCTATGATGGTATCACCCTGATCCATCTCACATGGTTGATATTGAGTATGTGGAGCTTGAGGTTGATGCGTCTTTTGAGGAGCATCCGGTTTGTGTGGTGGATCGGATTGAAAAGGTCTTGTGAGTCAAGGTTGTGCTATTAGTGTGAGTACTATGGTAGAATGGTAAAGTTCAGGAAAAAACTTGGGAGTGAGAATTGGATATGCGGGCTTAGTGGTTCAAACTCTTCTTTTCGGTGGAGCAAGGAGGCTTGGAAACTCGGCTCGAGGACGATTCCGTATAAGGTGGCGAGGTTGTAAGATCCCGGTTTTTGGGAAAGGTATGTTTTCGTTATATTTTGGTTAAATCCCTTGTTTTGGGCTTCAAGGGATGTTTCCTGAATGTGTGAGAGGCCTTGGGGGTGTTCTGAGGGATCAGGGAATGGAAGAAATAAAATCTGGGCAAGACAGGCCAGGGCACACGGCCTGCGCACGGCCAGACAAACCGTGCGGCTTGCCCATGCTAAACCGTACGACCCTTCCTCCTCCAGATAGAAGCATGCATGTGGTTTGCACGCGGGTTTCCAAACTATGCGGCTAAATCGTGCGACAACTCCTCCTATGGAAAGTGGAATGTGCACGGTTTGCGTATAGTTTTCCAAACCGTGCGGACAAACCGTGCGGCCACTTAAAGTTGGAAAAAAATTACAAGTTGCCACTCCGGGCTATAAAACCCCACTTGGGATTTTCCTCCACTCCTCCCCTCTCAACCCTAGAGACAAAATTGGCTGACCCAAGCTTCTCAAGGGTGGTTCTCCTTCAATTCATGGTTGTTTTGGAGACCATTGGTTGCGGATTGAAGCTTCAGGTAAGTCTAATCCCCTCTACCCATCTCTTCTTCACATTAGGGCTTGTGGTTTCTCTCATCTTATTTCAAAACTCTAAAACCCTATCTTTTGGGTGAGATTTAGGTTAAATCTCCGAAGGTTGGTCGGATCTAGGTCTAAGGACTCGATTGAGGGCGCATTCAACCGCTGATTCGAGGTTGGTGGTCTACAAGTGATATCCCATGGTTATTTACGGTTTTGTGCATGTCTAGTTGTGTTCTTGATTTCCTTTGGTTATGTTTTGGATAAAAATGGAATGTATGGTAATAATGGTGTTTAAAATGGAATATAGGAACTCTCACGATCCCTGTGGGATGTGATGGGATAGACTTGACCAAATTGGGGCCATCCATGGGATGTGTCGGCTTTTCCCAGATTTAGGGTTTGATATTAAACAAGTGACCTTGTTGTAATGAATTGTAGAGCCCTTGATAACTATGTTATCAAGATTGGTTGAACTTTTAATATATGTTATGTGATTCACCTAAACATGGCAATAACCTAGGGGTTATTTGAAACGGTTTACATGTTGATCCATGGGAATGATGAACTGGTTAAATGGGTTAATGTGTAAACTGATGAAAGACCATAATGGGATAGATTATGGGTTTAATGTTGAATTCTTAATGAGATAGTCATTACACATGGGAATTGGGTGAATGGTTAAATGATTTGAAATGGTAATGTGTTAATGGGTTAAGTCATGATGTGGTTTCCCATGTGGGTTGTTGTGAATAGTTTTTGCCTAAGGGAAATGGTTTGGATGGTTGATGGTTACTTATATATAAGCATGTGTACATGGCTTCGTAGAGTTGGGTATGAATTGAGGATCTACACCCATAGGTCGAGTGAAGACTAAGGATCTAAACTCCACCCTAAATGCACGAGTTAGGAAATGGAACTGAGGGTCTATTCTCCTAATGGTTGCATCCACCCGAACTGAGGCTTTGAGGTGAGGATATGGTTGTTATGAGGGAGTTAGTCCTAGTGAGATAGGATAACGATGTGTTTACCCTCTGGCATTTGATTGTTGGCCTTAGACCCATGTAACATAATGTGTGTGACTAATCCATGGAAATGTGATGAAATGGTAAATGATGATAATTGGTGTGAAATGAATGGTATTGGAAGTGGTAATGGTTTTGGTTTTAAATTGGTTAAAGGTACCTTAAATAATTACTTGGAATTTATCATTTATTTTTCTTTTTCATGCACTACCTATTTATACTGGATATTTTGTAGACATTGTTGGTGGTGGCTTACTGAGTTGTACTCACACCCTCCTCAGGCCATCATTGGGTACCCGAGAAGACTTCATGTTTGTAGGCTAGGAGAAGGGCAAGGGTCCTTGCTAGATAGTCGAGTGGATATGGGTAGCACTTGGTGGAGGATCCTGACATGGAGTTGGGACAATTTTGGGGATTTTTACTTTTGTCTTTATTTTGGGCTTTTATACACATTGCACTTATAGTATGACATGGAATATTTATTTATGGGATTGGTTGTTATACATGTTCCTTGTTTATTGGTTATTGTTTCTGCTATTTTGTTATTTTGTTGTGTCTTACTATGATAAATTGGGGGTATAGTCTCCCCACTTGACTACATAGACCCCTTCTGTTAGTCAGCAACCTTTGGCGTATGGGGATGCATGCTTATGGTCTTGTAACCACCCAGCTCGGAGCACCAGTTTAGTGGCTTCCGGGATGGGGAAGTTACACCAATACTCCTAGAATTTGGGGATGATATCCTACCAAAGGTGTCACTTGTTGGTTAAACTGAATATATTCTGGATGCCTTCCCAATGGGGGTATGTCTTCATGCCCTTCTGTGGTTGGGTTGAACAGTCCTCCGAGCTTGGCTTCATTCACCGGGATGAGTGCATGTGGTATGGGTGCCTCTTCAGGGAGCACCTTCAGACGTTCCATGGGGGGAACACATCTGGTAAGGTAGCTCCCTCAACATAGCATGACATTAATTTTCCTAATAAATTTTATTTATTCCTCCTACGTTGTGAACCATTCCTCGAGGTTGAGGGGTGCACTCTCAGGGGGAAGAGGTGGTGGGTCATAGATTATATTGGACTTATTATTCCCCTTGTTGGGGTTCCCATGGGAGGTAACAATGAGTTAGTTGAAGGGGATTCCAAATTTAGGATTGCTCTATGGTTCTAAGTATGCACTCTAGTAGGCTCGGTGTGGGATGCCTCTGCGAGGGAACTGTCTTCCTTCGCATCCTCTCCCCCTGCATCATTTATTGTGAGATCTGTGGGGTTTATGTTTTCTATGTTTACTGAGGCATACCGCATTGAGGGTGGCGTACCCGGTGCAGAATGGTAGGAAGGATTCATGCACCCTTTATTGGACTTTCACCTTCCATTCTATGGTTTTCATCATGTTTCTTGGTGAAGATTAACCCAAAGGGATCTTTAGTTTGACCTCATAACGTGCCTTTGTCTCAGAGGGTGAGAACCATGAGACTGGGAGGCATAAGTAACTCTTCTTTCCATCATTCATCCTAGACGGTGGAAGATAGACATCCGTTGTGTGTGGATTTGAGGAAAAAATAGCCCATCCTACAGGGATGGAGTTGTTTTCATTCTCTTTTTGATGAGATATGACCTAGATTTTTTGGTCTTATTGGGGAATTTTGATTTAATATTCCTTATCCAAGTGGGTTTGGGTTGTTCCCATATTATGGCAGTGGAATTCTCTATTTCCACCTTTTCAATTTCACATACTCTCGTGCATGTGTAAGACGAGTATTACATTGGGCCCACATGGAATTTATGGTCTTTTGAAGAAATGAGCACTTCTTGCTTGTAGGCTTCCCCTAGGAGGGAGGGCTGCTAGATGTTCCTGGTTACCTGACTCATAAGATTTTTGATGACTTGATCTCTTCATCCATGATGGTTTTAAGACTTTATTTAGGCTGGTTTTTGTTGAGTATCCCATATTTTCTGAGTAGGAAGTTCATTTGGTTACTGACTCTAAGTAGTTATTTTACAGGATGTATTTTTCAACAGGGCCTACTGGATGGGACGTGGGGTGAAGTGTAGAGCTTTATGTTCTTCCCATCCTGTAATGTGAATCTAGATAGGGAACAACCAATGAGGTGAAATAATTTTTTATTCACATGGAGGCAAGACATTTCATGGTTTTTCTATCACCTTTCTAATTGTGTCTTCCTTGCAGATAGGAGGGATTATAGGTCAATTAGATGGTGACGCTCCCCTATCGTGATGACATGATACACATTCCCTTCGTAGGGTAGGAATTTTTCTTTCAACTGATAATGATTCATCCATATGTTAGGGCGAATGTCATGCGCGCATTCACCATACAACTCTCCTGGAATGTCAAAGTGTGATGTGGTCATATGACGATACATAACAGGTATATTATACCTAGCTAATTATCTTCTCATAAGCAACATATCATGTTGTAATTCTTACGGAGGAACATATACATGATATTCCCAGCTCTACTGCTTTATAAAAATTTCACTCCAAACTGCTAGGCTATTGGGAGCCTCAAATATTTGTGGACAGTGTGGGGTTGGCTCAGTGGATGAGTGTGGCCCCATGTCATCCTCTGGTTGAGAAAGAATATCACTCATTATGGGCAGAGTGCCTGATGTGTCTGAATCCTTTTTTCTGAGTGCCTCGTCATAGGAGGGTTTACTCATATTTATTTCGGTACTAGGAGGACCTTTTGGACAGAAAAAATTTTGATTACGGGGAAGACCTCCACAATCGGGGCTGCAATGGCGAGGGAAACAATTACAAATTGATGCCTGATTGCGGGAATTTCCATTATGGTGTACACCTAGAGAAGGACCTTCAGGGAAGGATGTAACATGGAGAGGACCTTCTTGATGCTTAATTTCACTGAGGGGTGGACCATAAAAGAAACTTTTATTACAGGGAGGGCCTTTGCAATGACTATTATCATTGCGGGAACTACCATGATTATTTGATATCTGCCTGTAGGGAGAAATTCTGTAGTGTAAATCCTGGAGAGGGCCATTAAGATGTACTACAATGAAGGGAGGACCATCTTGTTTCTTGTTGTTACCATGGGGAGGACCTTCACAACAATTTTCACTGCTGTGAGGGCCTTTGCAATGACTCTCATCATAGAGAGGACTGTGATCATGACATGACGTCTGACTACAGGGAGAAGCATACCTATGAGGTATACCCTAGGGAGGACCATCAGGGTGGACGAAAACAAGGGGAGGACTTTCTTCCTATCAGATTTTCAGATTGATGGGAGGACTACCCCGACATGCACCAGCAGATAGGCTCTCATGATCGATCATTCATGGCCCACGGAGTGAGGCCACTTGGGTGCTAGGATTCACTTTCTAAGATTCTTGAATCAACATTGTGGGGTGGGATTTTCCAATGGATACTTCCACTTTAGTAATTTGGTAATGTAATGACAGGTTCTTGAGCCTTTGTTGAAATATTATTGAGGGTGTCAAGAACCCCATCTTCCAGCATAGTAGGATTATTCATGTTTTAGTTTCCTTTTGTGACTATAATCTTTTAGAGCCCCCTTGCAGGTATTCAGGGCCATCTATTGTTGGTAATGGCTTTCTGTACTAGTCTATGTCTTGTTGGGTCTCGTTATTTTGTCGGGGTACACTGACATACATCTTCAGTTTTGGAAGGGATATATGCATGCTTTGGAGCAGTCACCACATTGGTTCGGCATGCCCCAGTTGGAAAATGTATTTATTCTCATTCGAGTTGTCAGTGTATCGCAAGATACTGCCATCGACCCTATTGTACTATAGAATTGATGCATAACTACTCTAGAGTGAATAAATCATTTTGTGAGTAAGTCATTCCGTTCGAGGAAACTGGGTCATGGGCACAATTTCTTACATTTCCCACCGATGCAATTATCTCTTGTCATGATAAGAGGATATGTTCTAGAATTAGCATGTGATCTTCCATCATTTCTAGGATGTGTTGAGATACATATTTTTCATGAGAAGGTATGAAGGCCCATACTGATGTCGAAGCTGCAATTGATTTCTACTACGGTCTTCCATGAGTTTTTAGAATGTAATGGCAGTTTTCCTATTCCAGGATAGAGGAACGGGTCTATCACTATTTGTATTATTTGGTTCCAATTGTATTTTATTGGTGGAAATCAAATTAATGAGTAGATATGTGCATCTAATTTCATGCCAATGTATTATTGTCATGGTATTTGGATGCACACACAAGAATTTGACTCTTCTCGTACTTGGTCGCCGCCCTATTTAGGCAGCGGGCTCGAAATGCATCAGCAGGTGTTTGTGCCTGCGTGTATCATGTTGCTACCCTATTTAGATGGTAGGATTGAAATGCATCAGCATGTGTTTCTGTCTGTGGGGAGATTAGTGCTACCTTATTTAGAGGTAGGGCTTGTTGTGACTCTATAGATATTTCCATATGCCTATAGTTTTCCGCTCTATCTGCACAGTGGGACTGAAGAGCACTAGTAGAAAAATTCATGTGCTCATATTGTGCCACCCTATTTATGTGGTGGGAATGGGTGTATGGGGGAGAATTGTTTGTCTTCCCATTGAATTCAACAATGTTAGTATGATGGAGCTACTCCTTAGGAACTAGGTTAATAGCGTGTTCCTGATTATGTATTTGCTGCCCTTGGCGGGTAGCCTATGGGGCCCGGGTCTCCTAGAAGTTGGCACGTGCCCTCGGTATAAGGTCCTCTTCAGTGGGAGGAGGTTGGGTAATCTAGTGTTGGTGGTGACGTTCTCTAGAGGGGTCCCGTGAGTACAAACCCTATGTAGTTGAGATGAAGTTGTTTGCATCGACTTCATCTTCCTCCCAAAGATATGGGAGGTACTCATTGTCATGTTTAGAGGATAGGCTCCCGAAACTGTTTGATACAGCTACTGGGGCCATTGACTGGAGGGATTGACTTGCAGCCTACAACATTGGGAAATTACTATTTTGGTGGTACTCTTTGATTAGCTTATTTGATACCTAGTGTAAAAGATGTTGGGTAAGTGAGGGGGTAATACTCTTCATTGGGGCCCCATCCACCAATGATGTCACTAATGTGTCTGTCTGCATAGTTTGTTGGGATTTCATATGGATCAAAGGTCCTCTATTGGAGCCTTCAATATACATATATGATAAACATACCACAAAACATCGTCCAAGTAGCATTATTTTAAACATATGAATATTTGGCAATTCTAGTTAGCCCCCTTCCCCTTTTCATTTGATGTGGGGAAAAGGGGCCTGAGTGGAGTTGAACCACCACCTTGGTTATAGATTCATGTCTGGTTCAGTATTTTTCTTCTGCCTCCGAGGTGGCATGTTTCCTGGTGGTGCATAAATAGTCAAATGAGGATCATCACCCATCCCTTTTTCTGTAGATATGGGTTCTCATCGAGTTCTCGATTCCTTTTTTAGACCCATTCAACGTCATTATCCATTGATGTAGGTTGAATTAACCCTACGGGAACTGTCGGTCCTAAAGGGAGATTGGTTGGGGGTCAAGCACTTGGGAAATCGGTCCTTATTAGATACAACTTCGTCATATGGTCTCAAACAGGTTAATTCATGGAGCCTAGAACGCCCTACAGCCCTGGTATCCCTGATTCATGGACATGATTTCCAAATGAAGGCGCTCATTGGCTGACGATTTGGCAAGAAACACTTAAGGACTCCATTGGTTGAGAGGATGGGGGGTCAGGATCACCGCACCCTTCTGGGGTATGATTGTTTCTTCTTCTATGAATCTCTTATAGATTTAACTCGTGTTGATAAGTTGGTGAATCCATAGATCATTCCCGATGAGTGTATCCATGGGATAGCCTTGGTTTTAGAGATCGTCGTAAGCATACACATATCTTATGATACGTAGCTAACACTTAAATAAGCCATATAATAAGGTGATCTAGTGTTTATCGTCATCCAGGGGGTCGGAAGGTGAATTGATATTGTGATTGGGCCCACAAGAAGGGCTTCCTATGTATCCTCAGGAGTGGAATCCAAACCTACATACTTTAGATCGTTCTGGGATTACACGTGGAAGATGTCCATTTGAGGATACATGATTTGGTGGACCCTTTTGGATGAGCACCCTTTTGAGCTCGGGCCTTCTGGTAGGCATCCTACATATCCCGGTTTTATGAGGAATCAGGGTTCTCATAGTTCTGAATCACATGGATGTTTTAATCCTCAAAAACCTCTAAGACCATGTAAGTCATTACCAATATGAGAAACAAGAGGATTTGAACGATTCAAAAAATGCACATGCCTCCTCCCCTATTCGTGGGGGAGGGAGAGCCTAGAGTGGAAGTGGCTAGGGATACTGTGGGAAAGGGTGTGGTGCCATGAACCCTTCAATGTGGAATTACATTGAAGGTCACATGACCTCCCCTAGAGGATATGGGACTTACCTCAGTGAGAGGTCCTTAAAGAACATTCTGGGAAGGGGATGAGTTTCATCCTCTTCAAAGGGGGGAGAGAATATAAATACTTAGACTGATCACTATTCCTCATTGAATTGAAAATTGAGTGATCACCCGTAGTCTCAAGAACGGGGAGGTTCATGTCGGCGTCCCAAGGTTGTACTTTGAGTTACCATAAGAATGTATCCTCACATGAATTCTAGAATACAGAACCATTATGGGGAAATATTTCATGATTTCTCTTACCATGGGTATGTAGACTCAATGGGGTGCGCTAATACTCCTGATGGTCTGATCACACAGGTCCGGTGGAATTGGAGGATGCTTTGGCCAGATGTCGATGGACTAGTTTGTGGAGGGATCATGGAGGACTGGATATTAGTGGAGGGTTGAGGTTGGTATCGGGGGGAATAATACTCAAAAATACCCCAATGTGCATACTGACTTTTACTGTGGGATAGGGGAGGCTCAACATACCAAAGCTGTATGCAGGAAGAGGGGACATCCTTGTACTTCTACTGTACACAGGAATGGTTATAGACAACCGCATATCGTAGTAGTATGTGGCTTATCACACCACTTAGGGTTCCATTAGCGTATTGATGCAGTATGTGGTGTCAGGTTCATTCCACATAGTTGTACGCTAAGAATATCACCATATTGATGGAGGGTCTGGGGGATCATCATTTATGGGGAGTTCATCCATGAGAATCTTTTTGTTCGTGGTTCACCTGTTAGGTTCTCTGTTTTATTATTGATTTTCAATTCTCCTATTTTATAGTTTTTGGATGGTTATACCTGTAGAGGGAGTGGTTCACGGCTCGGGCTTCACTGATTAATCAAGAGGGAAGCCGAAGTTCAAACTTTATGTCTACCTCATTCTTTCATCATCCATCCGTCTCAACGTTAATCTCCCTATATCCATCTATGTGTTCTGTAGTTTTATAATTCTTCATTTATAGAGAATCATATTAGTTGTGTCTATTGGAAACATGTAACCATCTTCAGAGTCCCATTGAAGAAATATCTTGACCTGAAGAAGTCCAAGTCAACTGGGGTTTGCAGAGGCTTCAGTTCATGATAATGGTCGCGGAACCCTGATGGTTCGCTTTGTCCTCAAACTGATGAGTCCACGACACTATAAGTGGATAGTCCTCACATGTATGAATCTATTGGTGACATAGTTTGTTGGTTACCTCATTCTCGGGCCATTGCTCATTGGGCTATCATTTCACAAATTGTTTTGGGTACCTTGTGGTTTTTGATCCAACCGGTCTGTGTACCATTCACGTTGATTGTACGTGGGCCACATAAAATTCCTTGCAAAATTGAATTACAACATGTTTTTCTGAATATTGAAACTAATTTTGAGTCTATTCACCATAATATACGTGTAGTAGTACTATCTTCCTTCTGCAAAGAGCTTTTTGGGGTATTTTCTCCTCTTGGAGGATTTTTAGGACCCTGCAATATCCTAATGTGAATAAATTTACAATTGAGAATGTGATATATTTTAGGGAGATAAATAAGAATAATTTAAATATTTTTTATTTTTTATTTTGTACAAGTGATATATGGACCTAATTTTCTTAATATACTAAGGATTTTGATCGTGGGATTTATTAATATTAAGTTATTTATCTATGAAATGATGTCATAGTAGTGTATTAAAAAGTTGTTCCACTATTATTCTCCCTCCAGAGGATCTAGATAGGGGTGAAATCATAGGCCCACCAGTGATGATCATTTCAATACCCAATTTGACCCTTTCAGAGTTGTTACCCATTGGGAAATTTGTTCCATATCCATATCCACCAGCCAATGTCATGATTTGGATATGATTTCCTATAAAACAATGGAATCCATACTATAACAAAACATCATGATTTTATCCTATACATTAACATACAACCACGTAATTGAAAATTTTCTCCATTAATAATCTCCAAAAGTAAATAAATCCTGATTTGATACCAATGTAGGAAACAAAAACATTACATACAAAAATAATTCATCAATTTTTATGAATATTCAAAACATTTCAAATCTACACATGCAGGAGGATAGTAATGTTTTAAATTATCTCATGATACATACATAATCATATTATTTCATTAAATATCATCAATATATCTCTCAAATTTATTCTAAAATAGTAAAATTCTAAGCCCTAACCCACATAAAATTGTTCTTCCTAAATAAGAGAAATGAAACATCAAATGGGTATGCTCATATTCTCAGTAAATGTAATCAAGGAAGATATCAACAACTGATCTTATATATGAAAAACATAATCTTAATGGTTTTAGAATATGTTATTAAAACATAAAAATCACACATATAATTCATAAACCATAAATTTAGAATTCGAAATTAGATGTTAATAATACATAAATCATAGAATAGTCAAATATCATGAGTCGTGTGATCATATCATAAGCATAAAATCACATCATAGTAGGGGAATATAAATGTGTCCTAATAATATTCATTGAATTCTTATATCATGTCTATCTACCAAGTAATTCGTTATAAAATTGGGTTGTTATAAATACCAATGCACCATATTATAGGCTTGAGATAACTGCCAGAGTATCCATTCACCTCATAAAACATCAATAATTACCAAATTCATTAGAGGGAAATAATAGACCCAACCATTATTTAATTAAAATATATTCATATTTATAACATAAGATCATTAAAACATTAATCATTTCTTAATGTCTCATACATTGGAAATGGAAATTATTTTTATCAATATTATATCAACAAAATCATAAACCATTCAGAAAAATGGATAAATATGATATCATTGGATCATATACCAAGTGAATCATATGTAACATAATTGTATATAATTATTGATAATAATAAATTTAAAATATAATTGGATCATTTATTGAGGGAAAATATATTTTCATTTTAAAAGCACTAATTTAAAATTTAAAAAGTATCATAATTTTAGGATGAACAGTTTTATTGAAATGAAACATAGAAACATGTAAGTAATATTAAAAGTATATGATAGTCATAAACTTATAAAAAATAATTTTCTTAGTAAATATTAAAATAATGATTTCTTACACACCACTGGTAAAAATTACCTCATTCAAAAAATAGAAAGAGTGTTCTTATTATACCATTTTATAGAAAGTAAAACCTACCAAAAAATGAATTTATTAAATCATTGGAGAAGAAAATAATATTTGGAAATTATATTATAGATAATTCGTACATGAAAAAAAAGACTACCAACTAAATAAAAATATAATATCTATTTTACTATGAATGTTTTTTATACTTTTAAGTACATATGGAGACATAAAATAAAATGAAACATGTAAATTAAGAAATAAAAAGGGTATATGAAATTAGATAATTTTTATGAGAGATAAATTATATAATTTCCCCATAAGATATTTAGGAATAATAAATCCCATTTAATAGTGAAATTACGACATGAAACCCAAACCATTTTGGTAACTATTGAGTTTTAACCCCCAATAAAGAAATGAATTAAATGATAAATTAATTAATATTAATATTAATATATTCATGATATAATATATAATGTATAAATATATACATCATATTAGAAAATTAGTTTGTCAGTATGACATAAGTCTCACAGAAACAAAACTGAGACAAGAAACCCTTACCTCATGTCTGACTTACTTCATATGTTCCTTTGACCAAATTAATAATAAATTAATTTTTTTATAATTATATACTATAACAAAAATAACATTTACATTTCATAACATGTTTTACTTATATTATATTATATCCTATTCTTTATCAATGTTTCATTATCATTATCAATTCATGTGTTAAATGCTTCATTTTTCATATATATTCTTATTCAGATGTTATTGTACTGTCTGGTGGATCATTATTCCATAATATCCATAATTTTAATAATTATAAAAATATAATAAGTATTAATTATATGTATATATTAAGAACCATCCATGAAATTTAGTGATTCAAAAATGAAGTTTATATTTTATGGAGACCGTAGTTCATACAAACACATGAAGGTTGTTTTCATTTTCTATCAAAAATAACGAAATAAATAAAAATAATATTTTATCAATATTGAATCATAATTGTGTAAAACATATCATATATATATTTTTAGACAATTATTATATCAATATATGTAAGGTGGTAATGGAAGATTAATCACATCGCTACGTGGAGGTGGTAGTCTTCATGTACGTTTGAGCGATACTTTCAATTCACATTTGATGGAAAAGAGGTGGAAAATAGATGTAAAATAATCAAAATAACATATTATTAAATTTATGATACATAATTTTTTACAATAGGATGGATAAAACATATTTATATTATATAGAATAAGAAATAAAATTTGAAAAAGTTGGGTAAGATAATGAAACCTTAATTCAAAGAATTACTCTGGCTTAGACCATATCCCTTTATTTGTATGGTCACAGGGTCTGAAAACAATCTCAATAAGGAACGTAAAGAAGATAATAGGGTGTTTTGGTATGTATTTTCTAATCCATATTGGTATTATTGTGTTAATATGGTATGATAAGTGATTCCTTTTTATAATTGAGGGGAGGAACTTATGTGGAATTACTTAAACTATTTTAATAATATTAAATAAATTTCTTATGAAAGTGGAGAAACGTTACTATGAATCAATTTTAAGACACTATAAGGTTTAAATATACTAAAAAATAATATATTGACATGTTTATGTTAAATATTTTAGCCTTAACTATTAATTTAACCCCTTTAATAACCCATATAACCCTAACCATGGTGTATTTTAACGTTTTTACTATTCATTATGACTAAATATTTCAGTAAACAATTTATAAATTCTAATTAACAATATTAAATTAATTTCATAAAATTTAATTGATAAAGAATTTTAGTGATTAACTTCAATATAAACACACAAAACATTATGAAAACACTTTAAAAAAAATACATTGTTAAGCCTGAAACTGAGTTTACATTCATTACATGCCTAGTAAAAAATATTAGATGAATGATAAAATTTTTATATATTTATTATGTATATTACATTAAACTAATTAGTAGATAGGGATTTATTTAATTTATTATGTAAAAAATACAGTGCACACATAAAAATAATTTTATTAAAAACAACTCTTTCTACCATCAAATGATTTTATCCTCATTCATAACCATTAAATAAATAATGTATGAATGATTATTCAATAAATACTAATAAATTTAATTAATATAAAATTTAAATAGAGATTAATATATTCCTTTATAAAATGTTTTATAATACTTATAAAAATACATTTATTGAGAAATATTGGTCTTTTATCCTAAAATAATTTTCTTAAAATTCAATGAATATTTTTTATTAATTAAAAAACATGGTTGAATTAATTAAAACAATTACTTATATATTTTAAAATGTGGTTATTCCTATTTGAACCCCCCAATCTAGCCAATTGGTTATAAATTCAGTAATATAACATGGTTCATTTTAACTCAATGTATCATGTAAAGAAAGATATTGAATATGTGAAATTTATTTAAAGACAAATATATAAAAAATAATGGTATGTTACATATTTCTGAGTTACATGATATAACCCAACCAAAAATATATTTATAGAAATAAAAAATGTAAAATTAACTTTGGGTTGGGAAAGATATCATGGCACCCTTATCATTTATTAAAAACTACTAAAAACAAGTGATTCATTCATAAACAATCATTTTGTGCTCCCCACATTAGAATTTCCTATATAATAAATCAAAAAGGATAGTCCAACCCACTACCCACTATAATTATAGCACAAAAACGCATATTCTATTCTCATGATTCGAAAATAGTATTAAATTACAAGTCCATCCCTAGAGTCTAATGATTCCATAATTCCCCATGAAACCACTTCTAACTCTACCAATAATTTTTCATTATAAAACCTAATCTCAACAGATATTACCCAAGATTCCAAAAATTTAAAATTACGACATGAATAAAATGCCACCAAATAGTGAAAACTCTACCTAGTACCACTGGTTACTTGCAATTTATCTGGTTATAAACTCAATATATCTGAGGTATTCTATAGATTCTTTAATCATCAAATTTAACCACTCATCAGGTTAGAATATCATTAGTCTCAGTATCGATTTTAATTCCTTTAAATTTATAATAAAGATGAAATATAATCTATCACTGGATTTTATAATCATGATACATCCATAGAATCATGGTATCACACTCATTTCATCATCATCATAAAGGTATAATATCTAATTCACTAGTCATACCTCATTACATTAGTCCTCCTTAGTTAACTTTTCATAACTATCACTAAGAGTAAACCCTATTCTGATAAGCATATGATATTTCATCAATTTCCATCCTCAATTCATTAGGTATAATAAGGTTCTTCAAAAAATTCTAGCATCGCAATGTAGTTATTCATATCCTCTTCTTGATTATTAATAAAATTCCACAAGCACCCCATGACATAAATCCTTATAGATGATGAAATAAGGGATTATATACCCCTCTATAACATGTAGGAACCTATCATGTTACTAACCCTAAATTATTCTAAATGGACCAAATATAATCATCCAGAAAGTTTCATAACCCAAACTTGAGGAAAAAATCACATAAAATCACTTTTTATTTCCATCTATTCTCATGACCTCTTATCAAGGGTCATGTTCCCTTCATAATGAAATCTTATTATATCAAATCTATTGTGAAATGCAACTACTAACATGCTCCACATGTCTTCTAAGGACAATATTATCGAACCAATGTCAAATTTTACCTTCCCAAGTATAAAAATAGTCCACTTTAACCAACACACCACATAGGTTAAGAAAATTTTCAAACACTTGTCTCAAGGTAAGATAGAATTTTATAAGCCTCTCATGAATGTGAATTATTTTTACAACTATCAAACTGTTAATTCTCCAAGAGGATGTGCAAGATAGTTCCACCATTTTATAAAAATTAAATTAAACCACATTGAGTAACATTTAATAAATATAATACCCCATAACCTAATTAATCATCTAGAAATTTATATCATATTGATTAGACATATTATAGAAGAAACATACCTAGTGCTATAACATTCTCAATACCCATGGCATACACATTCCAAACTGTGTACTCCAAAACACCCATATGTTTCAAATCTCTATAAAAATATGTTTTTAAATATTATTTCCACCTCTAAAGTAACATGTAATATAAATTTATCACTTATACTAGGTTACCCTATTACATCACAACCCTTTTCATATAATAATCATAATTTTCCCCCACAAAAAAAATTATAACACTCAACTCACCAATATCTTAATCTATATCATGATATCACTAGTATATCTAACCTATTCTATATGTCACATTCCACTTAGGTCACATCTCGAATTCAAGTATCTGCATTCACATATCATATACAATAATTAAACTCACATGTTATTATACCCACTATATAGATCTTAGGGATATTGGGTATCCCATGATCATTCCAAATACTCATTCTAAGGTAATAATCCTATTTGTATATCTATAAATTATACTACCCCCTTTAGGTTTAATAATCTACACATGTTCATATGAATGATATCGACTAACGATAATCCACAACTTGAAAATTAATAAACATATTTTCTAGTTAAGATGATTTTTAGAAGTTTATTATCTCGGAGAACTCCCAATATATTATTGTCAACAAATTAAATAACCCAACATATTTAATTTAAAAAATAAATATCATTATCTTGAAAATTCGTTCACATGTTATGTGTGCCTATGTTCCAAATCAGATATATGAATGCATAGGAAAAAATTAACACAAATATAATTTTGAAAATAAAAAACCATAAGTCCAACAACCTAGAAACCTAGATTTTAGATCATTATTGTGTTTGATATGCATAATTCATAGCATATATCCTTTGTTATGACCACCCTTATATCCCATTTACCATATAAAAAATAATAATAAAAGAAAACATCACTCTGATAAAACTATATAATATCTTGGACTGGATTACGCGGATATAAAACGGACAATAGATTTAAGTGATCTCATACACTAAATTTCTATTGAGCATTGTAATATCTATTAGTATGTCAAATTTTAGAACATATTTTTTACATAAAAACATCTTCAACAACAAATAAGTTAGATAATATAAGTTCTTGGTTGATCTGATGATGTAACCTGTAATCCTTGTGATAATCTATAAATTAATTATTCAGTATTAAAAATTTCATCAGTAAAATTTTAATTAAAATAAACAAATTAATTAAATTAAACTATGAAATATTATAAATTAATTAAACATAAATTAATCTTAAAATTCAAATTAATTATATTGGATGTGAAAATAGAGTGAAACTGGTTTCTATGGATGGTTTTTCTTTATATAATAATAATACTTCTTATCTAATGAATTTTATTTAATTAATATTGCTAAAATTTCATGAATTAATTCGTTTTACCACTCTATGAAAACTAATTATAACTAGGATTCCGGATCCCTCTCAAGAATATATATATATATATATATATAACCAAGGATAATTGGATTGAATCCTTAAAGTGATATTTAGGGTGTAGTGAGCTCTCACTCCCCCAATCCCCTCTATCGCATCAGGGTTCAACCCCTAATCATCTTAGATGTCATTAGAAGATTACAGTTTATGTTATTAATTAATATATATTTGATACTAATTAAATAAATTAAATTAATGAGCTATAAATAATGACAAAATAATGAGGTACTTATTCCTTTCAATCCATTGCACCCTTTTATATGACACTTATCCACTCATGGTTATTTTTTCATCAACCAATGAAGAATTAAAAAATTTATATTATGGAATACAATAAACAATTAAGCAAATGTTATATGAAAATAATGAAATATTTGTTGAGAATCAAAATATATGACCAATATATGAATTCAATTATTTCTCAATGAATATTTATAGGGAAAATATATCTACATGGGTCTGGGTGGTTGATGTTACTCTTCTTCCATACTCATGCTCTCAAAAATGTGCCCTTAATCAAACTAATCATTTCCTTCCTCTTAGGAAAATATGGTTCTAGCTCCCCCACTTATACACTTTTTATTCATAATCCTCGGCTATCCTTTAACATCAATGGTGTTTTTCTATTTTATTGCACTCTATATTTTTGTAGGTTAAAATTTACTGATCTCACTCCTCTCAATTCAAGTAAAATACCAAAAAATTTACTATATTTTCACTTAAAAGATAGGGGATCATCATAAAATAATAGTTATTATGACCTTACAATGAAATGGTAAATTCAATGGATTCATATCCTCCTGAAATCATTAACAATCCTTTCTTCTCCTATGAACCAAATATGATTCTCATTGTGAAACATCAGACCCGTGAGGGAATAAATAATTTTTTATAAAAAACTAATTTTGAATCCCTTGATGTCATGTGAGGATATCTTCCTCCTTTTGTTTTTCATGACATCCACTTGGATATATTTATTCATTGAACTATATTTTGGAATGGTTAAATTATATTTGATGCATGCTTCTATATAAAAATAACTTTATCCTCTATAAAAAGGATCAAATCCATAACATAGTAAAAACTACAAAATAAGAATATATATTCCATGAAAAACATATAGAGCTGAAGATTTGAGGGACTCCTTGATGTATGGATAACCCTTTATCACCACTATTCACACCATAAAAACATACTTCCTTATTCATTAACCATTTATTTGAGAAATATATTACTCTATAAGTTAGAATCCACATCACAAGATCCTTATGCTTGTGTGGAACTACCTTCATATTCTCATTCATTTGGAAGAACTATAAACACTAAACATCAGCCATTACAATTACTTTTTTAGATGTGGAGCATTCAAACCCCCATGGTTTTGGATCTATCATTCATTAATCCATAAAAATCATACTTCTAAATTTAAACTTCCCCAGAAAAAATTACCTTACTCATGCAATCCACGTCCATGCATTAAGTGATCATAAAAAATTAAAACAGACTTGTAACTGCCCTATATCCATATTTAAATTAGGACGACCACTCTAGGATCCCAAATAATTTTTCATTATATTTTCTAGAATTCAAGGACACCTATGACCATTTTATATTAATTATCTCCTCTAGTGGAATACATGGTGTTAAAATAGTGTTGATCAAGATTTATCTTTAGTACAGACGAAGGTTGTACAGTTGTTTGCGATGGTGCTGGTTCGGATAACATTGAGTATGAGGTCATAGATTATATTCAATAATATAAAGATGGGAGTATATGTAGAATGATTCTATTTCAGTAAGTGATGAACAATTATTTG